>JABFDZ020000145.1:463728-485579 GCA_019775955.2 Pollimyrus isidori
TACTTCTGATCCTCCTGTGTCACATTCTCATTCTTACCTCTTGTTGAAGCTGTCCGCTCGTCCTCTCCTGTGCTGTGTGCGCGGGTAGCACGAGAGAGATCGCGCACGCCGGAAACAGGAAGTAGCCTACCGCTGTCTTATTTTTGGGGGGTGCCTTATTTTCCGAAGGGGGTGAAAAATGGGGGTGTCTTACTTTCGGAGAATGTCCTATTTTCGGGGAAACACAGTGTTTAGCGATCTAAATCCGTTTGCATTTTATTTTTTAAATATTAATTTATCGGCCATTATAAATGCCGATACCGATAGCTTGGAAAATGCCTAATATCGGCCGATATCAGCCTGCCGATAAATCGGTTGGGCTGTAATGTGCACCTTATACACAGCATCAGCTGTGAAACAGCAAAGATCAAAACATAAATGGATCTAGTTTGCTATTAACATACTGCAGATTCATTAGGGATTGAGCTGAAGACGTAACGTGATTATTATTCCAGCGATAGCACATCTGCGTGCCCCAGAATTCAGGGATCATGCAGCCTTTGGCTGGGATTACAATGAGAACATCTCACCCAAGAAAGACGGGAGATTCATCTGCAACACACATGGACAAGGACGCCGCTTGACTGCACAGAAATACCAATCAGACAGCTGCTCAGGGCAACAAAATTTGAGCATGCAGAAAGCCCTTGAGATGTTTGCCTTGGAGCAACCTCCTGTTACTCACTGCAGCACGATGCTGGAATCCTTTGTTGGTCGTACACTGCCGACAGCCAAAATGACTGGCACAAAATTCCAGCCTGTCAAGATGCAACCAGATGTTTTGTGCTAATAACAGACAATTAGCTGCCCACAAGAAGCTAGACAAGATCCTTCAGTCTGACAAAGTCTGGTCCTGTACGAAGGATGGATCATAACAAATGAAAGAGGACCCAGGATTGCACTTGGGAGATGAGGCTGCAGTAGTAGATATCCCTGAAACTGTCGACACTAAACTGAAAGTGACAGAATCTAATAAGCTGTGATATTTTCACTTTGCATCATTGCCATTATTAGACCATCGGTAGAATGTTGCTTCTCGCCAAAATGTGTTGGCATGTTGGCTGGGAACATGGGCCGTCGTTTTACCACAGCCTTAGACATGAGGAGAAGGCGGACTACACACCCCTCCCTCATTTGTGAAATACATCCAATTCCCACACCCAAGAGTCACAGTGGCCATGGAAAGAGCAACGATTCATCGCCCTCCTACTCCATTCCTTACGCCCCATTCGAGGCCGAGCGTGCCAGCACTGAGGTTGCCATGGAGACCTTTCACCCCTGACCTCGCAGAGACGAAGGCTCCATGGAGGGGGAACATCTGGTTCAAATGAGCCGCAGGAGGCTGCAGAGGCCTCGCTTGGCTTGTCTCGGGGAGAATGCCCCCCCCCCATCCCCGCTGGCAGCCTCCGGGCAATGCGGCATGCACAGGTCGCTCTCACTCCTCAACACGGCCAGCCTATATCCGTGTCTACAGTCTGACTGTGCATGTCAATTTGAGTATGCAGCCTTCACTGTAATCCTACTGCTATCGACACATGCCTACAAGCGGAGTATGGATCTGAATGTAAAGCAAAGCAGAACCTGACCAGTATTCAAATGACTCAGCAGGGTGGGGGGAAGCCAGCGGTACTGTAGGTCTCTCAAAATGCCCAAGATGGTTAACTGCATTTTTGAAATCATAGCCAACGACAAGCCTTACAGAATTCATTGCAGGTAAGCCTGTAGCTTTTTGAAGCTAGGAGACAGAGAGGGGACTGATAGATTAATCGCTTCATTAAAAAGGCATTAGGAGGAGCGGCAGCTCTGTGGCCACATTAGGCAAAAGCTCGCCAAGTGATTCAGAACCACAGTACCGTGGGGAATTGGGCTGGACACTGCGACCTACTGCACTTCAACTCCGTGCAGATCCTCACTGGGATCGGTCTCGCAGCCAGACCACACATCCAGCTGAAGCCCTCAGCCCGTCTGTCACAGCCCACATATGGCAAAACTGTACGAAACATCTCGGCACCGATGGTTGATTCCTGGAACTATCGGCAAAAATCCACGCCGATAATTTTTCCGGGTTGTCAGAGCTGAAGTGGCTGAGAACGGTCCGCTGTCCTTATACAGTGCGAGAGCCAACATATCTATGGCAAGAGCCGCCTCTATAGGCGAAAATCACTGTAAAGCACGTGCTTTTGTTTTGACACATGACACTGTTCGTGGCAAGGAGAGCGCAAGCTGCCTGGAGAGAGCGCGGTGCACGGACAACGCTGACACTTCAAATGCGCGTTTAAAACACAGACAGCGAAAAGGTATGTATACAGTACACTACAGTCACAAACCGAAGCAAGCAGCTTCAGCCAATAGGAAATAGAGGCTGGTTATGATGTCACTGAAGACCAGTGCGGGACACACGGATCGATCAAGTGCAGCAGGGAAGCTGAGCTCCGTGAGGGCACCTGGCAGACGATACAAGGCACAGAACACAACAAAATCACCAAACCCGGACCACGGCCCATATCCATACGCATGACCGTAACGACACACGTGACATCCACGTGCCAAAGCGCTATGCTTATTCCAGCAGCTGACTGTACTGCCAACTTCAAGACAAAATTACCCAGCCTGCATTGCAGGGGCACCAAAAGGGGGAAAAAAAGCTTTCATGGATTCTCTTTCATTTGAAAATAGAGTTAAAATAAGCAGTACAGGAAACGTCTCATCTTAGAAAATATTAGAAACCACCATTGTTTTCTTCTCATGTTTATGATATCATGGAACAGTCGATTCACCACCCTGCCATAATGCAGATACTTAAAGGAATTTAAAGGGGATTGGATTGAAGGGCAGATGCATCCCAGGATTACTGTTAAATTGAGGTGGATCGGACTAAACTGGAAGCCATTCAGGGCCTCTGCCAGAGGAAATCTGCTCAAAAACATTATTAAATTAGAAAAAAAGAGCAGTTAAATACAGGAAAACTCACCGTCCACTTGGCTTTTAGAGCATGTTTTTATGATCGGTTCATTAAACACTTAAACAGGGAACCACGAGTTTTCTTCAAGCATCACTTGATAGCTTGATCCAACGATTTACATCTGGCCAGCTACCTTCACCGAGAGCAGAGAGCCCAGCCCGGCCGGCCCTGCCCCAGCCCTGGAAAAAATCCGACCCACTGCTAACCGCGCCCCTGATTTATACGCAAGGGCGTGCATGGTTTCTAGGAGGCTATGAACATACCACACACACACACACACACACACACACACCAAGGTCCACTAGAGACCTCCACACAGAGCTCGTCCTGTCAATCAAAATGCGGAGAAGAGCCTGAGACCATCTCCACTTAGCCATAACACCCACCTCAGGCATTATGGCAAGTGCTATAACACCAAATTAAATCCTACTGTAGTTCGGTTTCAGATTCTAAGAGACTAAGGTGATAAACTGCACAAGTTCCCCCACATTTCCACACGGCGCCAACTATCTGATCTCTGCGACACTGATGTCATGGTGACGAGATGTTCCGTAGCTGTGTGATGTGTGGACTGGCATGTCAAAATGGGAACAACAATTAGCGGGGGGGGGAAGAGCATACACACGATCACAGTGCTCCACAAGCTCCACCCCCATACTGAAGGATAAAGAGAGCGACAGTATGCTTGTTTGCATGATGGAATTAGGACAGCTGAAGCATCTGCCGTACATGCGTGCAAATAAAACACCCCACCCCATCATCAACATCAGTCATCCATCTGACTCACTGCACTTCCCTGACAGTGCCAGTCAAAGCTCACGTGAAGCACCATTCCTGGCACCCCCCCCACCCCCCTCCACAGCGCAAGGAGCATGTACAGCACCGTGTGCACCATCAGGGAACAAGTGAAATGGACCCAAAAAGTGAGCACCCCCCTCGGAAAAGGGGGCCCTAGGTGGCTACCTGTGTCAACTAAATCGGTGAGCCGACTCTGCTCTCTGAATCGGGTGACCAAAGGGTAACACTTGTCCTTTAAAGGCACCATTTCACCCACTGAACCTGCCAACCACGTTCTGTTAAGACACCACAAACAAGTGGGGGGGGGGGAAGTGTTACAGACAAAGCAGAAGAGAGACAGGAGTGCCACAAACACAGAAAAGGGAAGCAAGACCTGCTGACCAAGCTAAAGCGGTATTTGGTTTTTATACAAGAGCAACAATGGACCAGTAACCCTGACGAGAACAAGCGGCTGGAAGATGGACGGGTGGTTTATCAGCGGCCGGTCTGCAGCTCGCCGATGCTGAATAAAACAAAGAAACAGAACGACGGATGATAAGAGAATCCAGAGGCCGAGCACCAAGCAGAGATGACTCATCGTCCATCACCCAAGACTGAGTTGGAGCGAAGGGGGTCGTACTACAAAGCCCTAGGTATCCAAAAGGTAACGATCACAGTCCAGGAAGGCAGGGGCCCTTCTCTAATCTCACAACTAGCTCCACACCCCCGAGGTCAACAGGCTTAGAGTAAGAACATCCAGGCACAACTTTAGAGTAGACCTGCCAAAGGGCTTCTAGACTCTCCAAAAAGTACCCCCCCAGCCTCTGCTCAGCCCCTCCACAAAAGGACAGGTCATTAAAAACTGGCTGGAGCAGGGAGATGAGCAGAAGGTTCATTATCTGAGAGCTAACGAGGCTAGATTTCACTTCCGCTTCAAATTATTATGTCCATGCAGGAAGAAGCATTCTAAGGAGAAGGAGCAGATCCCTATGGACCAGATACTGACAGAGTAACACCAAGCCCCACATCTTAAGCAATGATCCTAATGCCATTCACTGACCCTCCCTGTGGTACTGGATGTGTGCTGGACTGGACTCATTCAAGTTTACCACCAAGACGGGTAACTAACGCAATTGCAACAGTTTTCCAAGTGGTAGGAACAAAACAGAGGCCTGAATCCAGAAGAGTCACATAACAAAAACCAAAATGTTTGAACGCAAGGAAGTTCACAGCTTGGAAGACGTTCTTCCACCGCTCTGGGTTCTCACCTTCTACGGCAAAGTAAACGTCCTTTATGAGTGATGTTTCTGGCCCTTGCATGTGAAGGCCGCCATTTTCCACTGCATGAGAATCCAACCTGGTCATTGAGTTGTAAATTGAGTGGTGCACTGCTAATTGCTGCGCGCTCATTACTATCACTGGGGACGCAGCCATTTGTGGGCCTTGCTAACATTTATGTCCCTGTGGGGGGGAAAAAAAAAAAAACCCAAAAACCTCCTGGATGTGACACTGCAAAAATTATTTCCCCCCCTATTAAAATGACTATGCAGCTGGGGGATATAAACTGTGGCTGTCTTAAGGTTCCTTCCAAGGAAACCAGCTGACCCACCAGGAAATGGGAGCCCGGGGCATGTGGACATTGTTAGCTTCCTCTCAGTAGGACAAATCGTTAAAATTAGGCTGTTAACAGTATAGACACATGCACACTGGCATGAGGGGTGGGGGGGGGGGACAAAATGGAAGATCCAGGTAAGACACACGGGACACTTCATAACCTAATCAACTTTAGCTACTGACTGCAAACCGTGGAAAGGCCTGGATGAGCCCTGTGTATGTGATCAGCCATGGCTTAATGAATGTTTGTAGCATTACCAACGAGGGTGAGGTGGGAAGAGGCGCGCCAGACTGTTTACATCTGCTGTCCGTTCATCCGGTGAAACAAAAACACCGGGGGCTAGCTACGCTGATGGAGCACGGGGGCGTCGCCTTGAGCCGTGTCGCATAATTACAGGGATTTCGATTTTATGCCACTTACGATTTATCGTCGATATCCGATCAATGCTAAATGACCCATTCGTACCAATCCAATTACGTGTTAGATATTCGTATGAAACAACTAGAATCTGTTCCCATTAAGTTATTGATCCTATTCCAGAGCTAAAATTTATGAAAAACATTAATATACAACCACACAACAGGAAAGCTTGATACAACCTCCAGTTTGTCAGGTAGGGCAGGAGCCCCAGAGACTTAGTCAAGTTCTCCCCAAACAAGCTTGATAGGTCGAATGGCCCCTTCTCGTTTGTAAATATCTTATTTGTACTGTTCTTACAAGTTAATGAAAATGACATAAGCAGACCAAATGCAACAAAATGACAGGTTTGAGAAGGCTACAGTCTTAGGAAATGAGCTCATGAAAATTCTGTAACAATCTTGCCTGCTTGCTAAGCTCTGGGTGTGTTCTGATGTAGGACCGCATGAATCACTACCACCAAACTGCTTGTGACCCCACAATTTTCTGGCAAACAGGTACCTCGGCTGTCCATCCCTCAGAGGCACGAAACCAGCTACTTGAGAAGTTACTTCAAGCATAAAGTGAGCTGCACTAGACACACAACCTGATACCAGAGGTTCCCTTTAGGTAGCAATGTGCGGTTTCAGCATTTCACCTTCCTATCACTTAACTGAGATTCACTGCTGCCCAAGACAGAAGTTCCCCATTTCTCTAAAGCGACAATGCTGCTTCTTCAAACAGCACCTTAAACTTTAATCGACATCGGCCATTTCTACTTTTCTGTGCCTAGGGTGTGACTTGCTGTGAAGCTGATCTCTGCTATGCCTCGAGAGGGGGGGGGGGGGACTGACTAATAATGACCATTCATTTTGACATATGCAAACATGTGCAATAACTTATGATAAAATGCCAGCTGTCAGTCCTGCAAGCTATGAAATGGTTTACATAGCTTGTCTCCATTTCTTTAACAGTCCCACTACTTGTTCACTTTTATATGCTTCTGTATATTGTATCCATTTGTTTGCATTTCTGATAATGTAGGCTTTGGAAGTTACTAAAACAAACCTTCGAACCTTTATGGTTTATGTAAATGTAATAATTAGAGAGTTCTAGATTCTCTGCAACAATGGCTATGTTCTACCAAATCTTATATAAGCAGAAATGTATCCGAAATGCAACAAAGAAAATACTGCACAGTGAAATATTGTTCCCCCTCTAATATCGCACACTATATTATATACCATATATTAAATATCATACTTGCAAGAACTCCAATTCAATCAGACATCTGCAATTTCTTTTCCAGAGAACATTCAAGCAAAAGGCGGGTTCCGAAGTATCATGACTGCCATTTGTTTGCAGCATATCGGCATATTACGGCAACGTCTGGCCGCTTATCAGTGTGCACATCCCTGAAATTCTTGACAATATTCACTTCACCGGCTTTCGTGTAAAGCTACTGAGGACTACGGAATGCGCAGCCATGCGCAATTGTTACATTAAGGCAGAAACATCCCCTGGCTACGCGGTCGCTAACTCCGTCTGACGACATGAGTCCGGGGTGAACAGAAGGTTTCCATGTCTGGGGAAGGCGGCATTCTGTCCGCAACATGCTGCACAAGCAGCGGAGCCAAAGGAAGGCAAACCTTCACTTTCCCTGACAGAAGAAGATGGCAGTGAAATACAACTCCGCAGGTCGCTCGTCAGAATTCGGAAATGTGCCACAAACTGTTGCAGAATTGTTTGGTTAATATCTGATATTTCCTAAGAAAGCCCTTGGGAGCTATCACAAGCCTCATCCGCAGGCTGCAGATTCAAGTCTCATGCAAACCTCAGATCACCCAGACTACGAGTCAATGGTCAGAGATCTCTAAAGCCACACACAGAATCATTGTTATCACGGTGTTGTTTTTATCTTAGTGAGCGTCACGGAGATCCCCTGCTGAGACCCAGAGAGCAGTAAATGCCTAGAACTCCGCAGCAGCTGCTAGGATGCGCAGCACTCCATCACAATTCAGCGCTTTCATTGCCAGCGCGCACCGAGTACGGCGGCACCCGAACCTCATCGGCACGATCTCCATAATCCCTGTTACTCTGCAAGCTGTCACACGCCATGAAAATGTCACTAATTCAATGAAGTGTGTTTGCATGCTTCAAGCCAGAAAAATACCACAGAAAAGATGTTTAGAGAGCTGGACAGTATAGATTCTGTCATATTACGTTAGGAGTGCTTTGGAAAATCAGATGAGTCCAAGGTATAAGCCAAGAGCATCCTGACCTGCACAAAGGAGTCTAATTTAGGCACCACTGAACCATGATTCTTTGAAGATACTTGTTTCGCCATCTCATCTATCATGGATAATAGAAATGTAATGTAAAATTATGTGCCCAGCCAGCTACACAAACCCTTCACTGATAAATAAAGTCAATGGATTTTGAATGGAGCGAAACATCTACTCAAACATGCTGGAACCTGTGCCCAGCATTTTCCGCTCCTTCCGCACTTCCTCGCACTCCCCACACGGTCTCTGCTGCCAGGGACACAAAGGGAGTCCCCAAGGGGGGGAGGAGATGTGACTCCTGGGCCTCACATGCACATTTAAGCGACATATTCAGAACTCAAACTATGCTGCAGTACTAAGGACTCAGAACATGCCAACACAACAGGAGAGGCTACAACGAAAACAGGAGTCAATGCAGAGTGTTTGACACCGTGCAATTATCACTTTTTTCCTGCTTCATCCAGAGCTATGGGGTAAACTGCTACACTGGGCCATTCTAGGGCAATCATTATGCACATTCCCATATGCTGAAAGACCGTTACAGAGCAATAGAAAAGCCTTGCCACAGAAATCCAGACTGACTGCAGGACTGCTAACCCAATCTGAGACATCTTGTATTCAACCAATCTTGCCCCATCCCAATCTCCCCTTTTATCTTCATGCCAACTGTATGCTGGATCACCTTTATGCAAGGCCTTGCTTTCAATGTAGCACTTACAGCCAAGCCTTTCATTTTTTCAATGATATCACACTACGTAATGGCAGAACTTAAAAATCAAACTGGGAATCTGACAATGACCTAAAAACGTGTGACCTCATTCACCAGGCTCTTTGTGGAGCACATGTGTAAAATTCAGTCTGGTTCTTAGGATGGCAACGTATGTTTATTTAGGAAAACCGCATGAATCTACTCGGCAACAGGACAAGATGTACAATTTGCTTCGTGGTGCTTGCTTTGTTATGAGATTGGGAGAAAATGCAATAATCATGCATCTATAAGAGGCAGAGATCGAATTCGCTTTTTGTAGTGCCTTTCCTTTTGAAGTGGTCAAGATTCGTTTACGCCGGTAAAAACTTAAAAATACATCAGGTGATTAACGCGGAAAGTGCAAAAAGGGTACAACCTGGTATCGTATATTGCATACAGTTGGTTCAGGACACACGGCTAGGGCACGTTATGCTATCGTGTGAAAGCCGTTTAAAAGCATCTCGGTGTTTATGTGCAGAGGAGACTCGCGCATAAGCAGGCAGGAACGTGCAGCCAGCCGGCGCGAGCACATCTGCGCGAGCACATCTGCGCGCAGGAAGAAGGAGGTTATTGTTACAACTGCTTCCTCAAACGCAAACGTTTCCCGGGGAGGAAACGGGAATCCTGGCGACTCGCCTTACCACCCCTCCCCCCACACCCCCCAAAATACGCAAGTTTACGCAGCAAAGCAAGCCTTACCTTTACTATAATCTAAAACGTCGTATTAAAATACCCAGCTTGTGACAGGGACGGGGGAAGACGGGAACAGTTAACAGGAGCAAACACCCCGCCCTTTTCCGAACGGAAAAGGGGAGCATGGACTTCCCAAGACTGCGCGCGTCCTCGGGCGGCGCGCATGGCAACGCTTCGTGCGGCTGCTTTTCGGCGCACGTGAGCCGCCGGCATCCGCTCGGACCAACGTGTTTGCTGATCAGTGTGCGTCTGGTAGGCAGCCACGCCAAATACGGGGGGTGTTAAAAAATATCAATGCAAACTGCACCACAGCTGCATGCACTGAGGACGAAACGGGGGCGAAAACGCCCAGTGCTATTTTAACAGACACGCGTAGGAATTACATAACTAATTAGAGTATGTCGATAAAACGCAGACAGTCTGTAATGTGTAATATTTTATATACCCAGGATCTGCAGAATCGACCGTTAAACAGACTTTTGATATTGCTAGACCATGATATTGGCATGCACACCATACGCTGATCCGATCTGCTTAACCAAGAACAAATGGTCTGATTTCTTTAATGTCAAATAATACAATGCATCCGCGTTTTCCTTTAAAAAATCTTCAACTTTATAATCAAGAAATGCGCTGATATGATCAATCCAGGTTTATGTTTCCCCACGTGCATATATTTTGTACACAAATATATTGATTGTTTTACATGCACGCACAGGTAGTTAATAAATATGCGAGAAGTAGTCAAACCGAAAATCATAAGGAGACTAAGACATCACTTACCTTTTACTTGCGTTTCATACTCAGCTATTATTTCCTTGTCTTTTCGAAATTTTGCTGGAGACGTCATCTCTATTCGATTTCAGAAGCCTAAATTGAACGGCGAGGCAGTAACAATAATCGCCAATAAAATAAACGTAATCGTGGTGATTCGACCGGAGAAAGCGAGAGGTCCGCGAATAGACGTCGATAAACCCAAACAGCGTCGTACTTGTTATTGTTTCCTGTTGTTCAAGCTGTCCGCATTATGAGACTTCAGCCAGCAGTGCTCTTCCGTGAGATTTTTAAAAAATATTTATATAAATGTCCCTGATCACGGTAGCAAAGAAAAAAATAGCAGGCTCATTCCCATGCACCAAATACAAGCCGACTGTCGTATCCAGAAAGTTTGTTCTTATTGCGAGCATTCATAGCAGGGCGAGCAGCGTGTCATGCAGTGGTTGACTTCCCCCTGAAATGAAGACAAGGATAGGTTTGTGTGATAATGCAGCGATATGGATACACGTCGCAACCCTGAGGCTGACAGTTGCGCATAATTAAGATTTATGATGGAAGTACACACATTACTTTTGATCTGCACCGTGTGAATATCTTTGTAATCAAAATCACATGCTCGTCCGAAGGCGAAATGAATAACGATTACCGCAGTTATATTTTGGACCCCTGCGGTCACACCGTCAGAATTTCTTTAGGAAGGGGGTACTTTCCCCACCCTCCTCTGAACAATAAAGTTAGAATTACAGAAAATTTACTGGGTGGTTTCTTCAAATAGATACGTTTTGACTATTAATATAAGAAAGCAACCATTACGGTCATAACTTTAAACATGCCCAGTATGTTCTGGAGCGTTGCTGTAACCCGTTCACCTAAGTGTTAATATCACGTACCACTTTAATATCTTCAAGAACAATGTAGTGTAGATAAAGAGTACGTATCACACTACTACATCTTGCATCAGCATTCCCGTTCAGTTACACGTTCAACTATATTGCTATGAGCTAGCTTTTTAACTATGGATTTGCGTAATCGCTGTTTATTTAAAAGCTGGTCTCTAACCAACGCTCACACAGTACATTAGATTTTCGACACAGGAGATAAATGCTAAAGCGCATGACTAAAGCGCACCAACACTCTGAACAATGAAAAAAGGTAAGATTGACCCACGGAAATAATATTTCAAATACATTATTTATCGGCAAATACCTTAAATATAGCTAATTTTGAAACTTTCTCGCAAATGGTTTTAATAAATAAGACTCCCAGCATACGACTTTTTTCCTACGCATAAAGCAATGAATCAAGACTAACAGCACAGTCAAAACAGAATAATTTGTTTAAAACTTACCTCGAATACTACTTTCCATTTGGGTTCTGTTAATCTCGGCAAAGGGCTTTTCCCGTCAACCACATCGCTTCCAACTTTCGAACATTTCTCCAAAGTCTGAAAGAATAAGCCCGCCCCTTCGCATGGATAAGAAAGCGGAGTATTTCTCTAGTTTCTTCATTGGGCTATATTATTAAGAATGGCATCAAAGATAACGAATCAGAATAAGCATTTTTTAAGGCCCGTTTCCCAGCGCTTACCATAAAGGCGACCAATTAAAATGCCTACCAGTGGTTAAAGAGGCGGGACCTAGTATTATTTGCTTGAATTTTGTTAAAGGAATTATTCTACAGTGCTGAAATCATAAATAAGCTCGTTAACTGACTTTATAAATGTTGTTTAAGTGGTGTTCGTTTATAATAAAAAGTGATTTAATAGATTTTTCCTGCGATGTTATTTTTCGACCAATGAGCAAAACGGATCACACCATAACCGCTAACAATTTGTTAAATTCTGAAAGCTGGTTATAGTTCAGCCAATAGCGAGCTTCTCCGTCCTTGGCAGATTTAACATCTGCCAATCACATTCGTCTAAGTAATTTATGTGATCCAATAGCAGACTGGTTACGTTTTTAGCTATCCAATACAAAGGAAGGATGACACATTTTGAAAATCTTTCAGGAAGTTCCGGCCCACCGCTGTCGGCTCTAAGTAGGAAGGTGTAAACAAAAACAGAAACGAGCTCGCCGCTCTGTCAGAAGGTTCCTTTAAACATTATGATCGTCTGTAGAGTCCTTTAACATTAGCTGCCTGGTGTTCTACGGCACTGCAAACGACCCGCGCTGCTAGTTAACTAATGTTGTAAGTTATGCTGCATAGGATCGCCAGCATTTTGGCAGGTTACTAGGTTTTGTTTTTTTCTGGTAGCTTTCAAGGTAAAATAGGGCATTTAATCACGTCTGTCATACAATTAAGCGTGCTTCCCTGAGTAACGTGTCTTTCCGTTAACTACCTTATTTGCAAAGGGTACCTTACTGGAAAGCTAGTGACTAATAGTCAAGGAATATTTCTATAGTATTCTGCAGCTTTCTTACTTGCATCAGCATTTTGGTGTAATTAACGCCATGTCTACACCTTATTTTAAAAATAAATGTGTTACGCAGCTGAATTGTATATACTGCGATAGTGTACTTTGTACGAGGGGGATGAAAGCTGTGCTCTTAGCCGATACAGAGGTTGAACTTTTTTCGACTGATATACCGCCTAACAGGTAAGTCTACCGAATGATCAATCAGATCACTTAGATTAATTAGATAACTTTGACAGGTCACGTAGCCAGTCGCGATTTGCTGTCAGAGTGTGATTTTTCTGTTGTATTTAAATATCAAGATTTACCCCATTACAGGGAAACTAATTTAGTTATTTTTTACGGTGCATTGTATGCATGTGTATGAACAGGTTTATCTGCAAATACGCGATCAGATTAGACATCAGATTTTTTTATTAGTTAACAAGAACACTGTTGCAGCTATTAGTGTAGAAATTTAATACATATGGCACTTTGTGAAAGTCATGGATAAAAAAGTGTGTTCAATGCATTATTCTGCTTTGCTGGTGACAATGTCTCAATTCTACTCTGCAGAACAGTGGATTTTGTCTCAGTCTGCTATTCCACAAAAACCTGTAAATGCAAACTGAGAGACGTGGCCTGTCTGAAGTGGTAAGTGATATCTTATTGCATTACCCTATGGACGTCAGCTGCAGAAACCAAATGCACATCTTTTAATACACTGCATAATTCAATACATGTATTTTTCCCTATCCGCTTAGCTGGCAAAAGGTCACTGTGAGCCTGGAGTCTATCCCAGTGAAGTCCGGTGCCCAGGGCAGAGGACACGCAATCTCACACCATAGGCAGCTTACAGACACTAGTCCCCTTGAATTGCACATTTTTGGAACCAGAAATACCTAGGGAACATGCAGACTCCACATACACAGTGCTGGGCCATTGATTCATTCAAACTCTGAGAGGCATGACCTCATTAACTTGCTCGAGCCACACTGCCGGCCCTGTAAACATATTCAATGTATTGTTTAAAAATGTTAATAAATGAAGATTAATCTGTGACTAGATTGCTAAGCTAGACCAGTGTCATAAACTGTCAGGCAGCTATATTGTTACGTTCTTGTTTTTCAGGTTCTAGCAAAATGCTATAGTTTAATATCCTCTAAATGTCTGACTCATTAAGTCTGCCGGGACAGCCAAGTATCGATTGCATTGTTATTAGCTTACAAGGATTTTTTTAGCCACTTGTATATTTTTTGGGAACTGGAGGCTGAAACCATATTCTAGTTATGTATTTTTAACGGAAACATGTCCTATTTTGGTGTGGGGGGGGGACGTTAAACCATTTTGAGCATTCTTTCATTTTATTTTTTATTCATTTGTTCTCTCAATTGTTCTTTCAGTTCATTCATTCATTCAAACATACATGCATTGTTTACGTTCACTAATTGGTCTGTTTGATTGATTGATTAATTATTTGAGAGTGTGATTGTCCCCTTCAATTTCTCCCCTGGTTGCCCCCCACTCTTGCTGGTGTGCTGATGCCCTGAACACTTGCTGACCCTGTACCTCTGTCTCCCCTCTGCATCAGTGGCAACGTTGTCGGCTACCATGTGGTGGCGCCGTGCACACCCTGCCTGCACTCCTGCAACAACGGTCACTTCTGGATGTTCAACAGTAATTCAGTCGCGCCGATCAACAGGCTGGACCCCTCGGGTGAGGATTTTCCTGATGCCGGGGGAATCCCTGCCATTCTGTCAGACATGGGCTTGTTTGTTAAGAGAATTCATCCTTATATATGTACATGGCAACCATAATCCTACCATTCTGTAAAAAAAATTCGGCACCTTGATCCTGTTTTCCACTTTGGCTGTTTACAAAGAGAATGCATCCTATTATAGCTGCATGCCAACATTTTTAGATGCTGATCTATAATGGAAAACAATCACAGAATTTAGAATGGAATGTGGGGGCATGTTTTTGGTATTAGGGCCAGACACATGAGGAGGGATGCCTGCCTTTCAGGTCCACACCTCGTCTCCCCCTTCTCAGAGGGAGAGAACTATATGACCCATTTAGATGTTGCCTTAAACATTGTTCGATAAGCGCTTCGGCTGACTTTTTAGGATGGTCGTGTTGGTGCTGCTTGGCATCAGGCATCACACACCTTCTGTTCAGTTTGGTCGTCATAAACAGAACAGAGACAGAGATGGAGAGGTCTTGTTGCAGTAAGTAGCTTTCCTAGGGCCATAAACGTTTGTGAAATCTCCAAATAAATATTAATTAAACTGGTTCTACGAGTTACTCCAAATTCTGAAAAATATGAACTATATTAATCCTTCCCACCTAGATTAAAGCTGTACCTGCCAGATTTGACTGAAGACGTCAAAGACATTGTGATCCTAGGGTGGGCAGATACTCGTCTGGAAGCAGTTCAGAAGTGCTCTATGTTGCAGAAGACGTGCACGTCCACACATGTCACATGCACAGTTATACTGGTGCAACTTGTAGTGAAATGGAGATCTGGCTGGCTCCTGAGACTGCAAAAAAGTATAGACAAATAAAAGCTAATTTACATTAGATTAAGTATAAAAGGTATTTTAGTAGGCTAAAAATTAAACCTAAATAGAATAATAAAAACCTATGGTTAAAAATACTACTCAGGTATGCATGCTGTATGCATGGTAGGCAGTGTGCAAATGGCAAACACACGCAAATAAACACTGAAGCTTTTGCTGCTTGACATGCTAATCCAGCATGTCCCATTAATTTGTACGTGTGTCGTCTTGACCTTTTCTTTGTGTACCTGAAAGCACATGTCTCCCGATGGCCAGGATCACAGATCTTTGGTGTTTTGACAGTTACGATGGCTTTGCCTCAGCCAGCACAGTGTCATTATGCTTTTTGTGATAATTCCGGAGGGCTTGAGAGAAACAGGTTTGCATTACAACAGAAACAGAAGATTAAGGCCAGTGATAAGGGAGAAACAACAGTACTGTGCACATTTTATCACTGTTGTGGTTCAGTTTATTACACAGTTAACATTAAGTCCTGAGTTGATCTATGACACAATATTTGTTGACCACCTGTGAGTCTTGCTAGTCCTAAAGACAAATTTACTAGTGATTACTTTACATTAATTTAGCAGGTACTTGTATCCAAAGTGACTCGCTTGTTTTGAAAGGGTTAGCCAGTCTATGGAGCTGTTGGAGGTTAGAGGTCGTGCTAAGAGACCCACCAATGACCTTTCCATCACAAGACCAGCATTCTACCGTGCTAAGCTACAGACCAACCCCCCCCCCCCCATTCCAAATGTAAGAATAAAGAACACCAGCTTCAAACATGTAACTCATGTCTATTGAAGGTTTACGAGATAACTTGGGTGTTTCTCCAGGCCTGAACCTGCTGCTTTGGGGAGAGCTTCCTGAGCTGGACGACTTGGAAGGGGAGGACCAAAGCAGCCAGTCCGAGGAGCAGTACCTCCGGTAGAAGAGGGGGCCGCCAACAAGAAGATCCACATGGCCTCTCTCAAGCACATCTTCTCAGGTTTATTCTGTTGGCTGTCAGACAGGTACTGTAAAGACTGCAAACGGGCAAATGAGTCTCGAACCATGTGCTGTCCTCACTTTACTGTTTACACCATCTCTAGTCTGTAGCCGCTCTAAGCTGTGTGTGTTATGAGTGACACTTTGGGGCATTTACAAGTAGTCCAGGAGTAGACCCGTAAGAATTCAGGGTAACACTTTACTTTGAGGGGGCACTAATACTTAGTAGTGACTCGGTTACTACTGAAGTACAAATTGTGAACGAATATCATTACTTGATTTTAAAAATGTCACATGAACATGAAATCAGTATTTAACTTTTTGTTATTTGTTACTTGTTCCTTCAGTAGTTCACAGAGGTTTAATATGTATTTAATATAGTGACAATAAAGCTTCTATTCTAGTCTAAAAGATGTCACAATTCAATAATGATGAACAAACATGAGATCATTATCTAACTAAGACTTGTGGTTGATAGATTTGTGGGAGTATAATACTTTATTACTTGTGCCCCCTTAAGTAAAGTGTCAAAGAATTCACTGCTCAACTATTTCTGTCCGGTGGTCATTATCAGAACTGGTTTATATGGCTGTACCTGGAGAAGAAATTGAAATCCTTAAATTGTTCAGATGTCTGTAAATATTTGACAATTGTCAAGTAATTTTAAAAAGCAAGGCTTGCGTTTCTGCTGCAGCGTGTATAAATTAGAAGGAACGACATTGAGCCATCAACTACACAACATGCAGTGAATGCTGTGACTGCCCACTCCAGCAGTCGATGGCAGAGGGGCCTGGAGAGGCTCTGCGTGATGCAGCACTGTGAGCCTTAATGGCGCCTGAGTCCAGCTCTCCATGACCACATGGATTTACCTACACAGGGTGTCTGAAGTGTGCTGCCGTTTTCTCCATGTTCAGGAAGCGCATCTAAAGCCACTTTTAATCATAAACGTGGTCTAGCAGTTCATAGGTGTGGTGTAGCATATGTGTCATTCGCATTCGATTACTTTTTTGGATTATGCAGTATTTTTCTTGCAATTACATTTCTGAATGTGTTTTTAACTTTGTAAAGGGACCCATGGAAATAGCACTGACTGAACTTTGAATGCTTTATAGTTATGTCTCGTGAGTTTGAGAGTAATGTCTTTGTGACTTCTGGGGGGAAAATGTTTGTTATATTAGAAATACTGTGTTGATATAAATAGACATATTTTCAAGCGAACTGTGGACCCAGATGATGATGATTAAATAAAAGGAAAATGTCAGTTTCTGGTTCAACCCGTGCAGAATGCTGCACCACCGCTAGTCATTTTAAGTCAGTGGCTCCCAATCCGGTCCTCAGATCCCCAGCCGGTGCACGTTTTCACTAGTTCCCAGCTTCCTACCAGACAGTCCACATTTTTGTGAGTTCTGTGGGGGTCCCCGAGGACTGGGGTTGAGAAACATTGGTTTAAGTGTCCTTTCGAGATCTCGAGAGTGGAACTGAGCTCTTCCTTTTAGCATCCTTGGTACAGTAAGATACTGTAAGTCGTTGCCTGTTTTATGCATTAGTGGGGTGGCAAAGTCCTTAGCTGGCCTTTTATTAACACTGTAAGTGAGTGCTGGAGTTTCTGGAAGGTGTTGATTAAGTTCACAGGATGTTAATGGTTTGCGGTACGCCTGCCTGTTTGTACCCTGTCCTGAGAAGCGCCATAAGATGGCAAAAGCAACTTTATACAACTGGGCAGTTGGCATTATGGTTTCAGCAATACATTCTTTCCAGCATATTCACTATCAGCTGAAAAATAACTAATGAACATATGGGCTTTTAGTGTAATAATAAATTTGTGAATTCACAGAAACGAGGAGAGGCCAAGCATTTCTTTCCAAAGGATGGATTTTGAGAAAGCCGTTGTGCCTTATTAGATGTGACTGATGGGGATTAAATGCAGCTGCACCCTGTCAGTTGAGGGCTTCTGACATTCTAGGTTGCACTAATCTTATTGATTATTTTACACACAGTTTAAACTGTAATTTGAAAAACCAGAGTGCAAAAAGTACTAAACGTTGAAATTGGGGTCGATTCTGTTGATCCTCAGTAGATAAAAATAAAGTTTGTTTCCAGAATGAATCCCTGAAAATATTAAAGATGACATTGCAGTGTTTTCTGTGTATCTTGGATATTACATCGCAAAGTGCTATTGTATCACAGTGACAATCTTTCCTGTCATTTTATATGTAGAATATCAACTGCCCAGATGATTCTGTTTACAACATTATGTTTTGTATATTTTTGCATTGTTCTATTTTTATATAATGGCTAAAGCATTAACTTTGCTTAAGTGCTCAAGATTATTGCATCTTATTATTGCAATTCTGTTTTTTTTTAATGGATAGTCAAAACCATAAAATAAATGTAAACTATGCTTGGAATATTCTAAAACTAATATGAATGGTATTTATCTAAAGATTTAAGGATGTTTGTATTTATTGAGAAACCTGACGATTTGTACTGAGACTCCTTGACTTTGTTTTGACTTATTATGCTTTGCTTTTTTTATTGGGGGGGGCAAAATATGCTTGCATTAAAATTGCATTTGTCTAGCTGTATTTTTGATGGCTGTCATGGTTTCCATTCCTTCCTTTTTGTTCATTGCCGGTAAACTCTTTTAGTGACGCAGCCCCCACACGCGCGCACACACACACACTCTCACTCACCAGAAACACTGCCTCTATTCATTAGTGGAGCTGCCCAAAGCTCAGTTGTTCAGACCCCCACTAGGGTATCACCCTAGTTTTCTACAAACCGCTGGTTGTATTCTGTAGAGCCTGAACCAAGAATAATTTCAATGTCCTGGTGAATCTTCTCAGGATCGTGTTCATAAGTGATGGTAAGGGGGAGTGGTTTGGTGGCGGTGGTTTGATGAGCGCTGAGCAGGTCGGTGGAGGGAGGTCATTGGCATTTTGGCAAATCCACGTCCATGTCTGCTCATGAACTGTGGGTAAGGGGAGGGTACAAGGACTCCCATTTCTCCGCAGGCTGGGTAAATTCTCTCCATCACATGGGGCAGGGTTTGGAGACCTGTCAGCAGCCATACCGCCTGTAGTTCACAGCAGGAAATCCACCTGCAGCTAAGCAGGGAGACCAACTAGGAAAGCTGGGTTGCTGCTGGAAGAGATGTTGATCTGGCCAGCAGGGGAGATCATCTTGTGGTCTGTGTGGATCCCAGTGCCCCAGGGCACTGTGCTGTAAAATGGTGCCCTCCTTGTATGAGACATAAAACCGAGATCCTGACTCTTTGAGGTTATAAAAGATCCCTGGGTTTCCTTTGAAAGAAGATGATGCCCTGGCTAAAATTGCCCACTGTGGCCTTATCAAAAACTGGCCTCCTAATCGTCTCCTGTATCTAACTGGTGAATTTTCTTTTACTCCTTCACCACCTTAGCTGGTGTGTAGTGAGCATACTTGTGCAGAATTGCTGCCTTTGTATCATCCAGATGGGTGCTACACAGCGATGGTGGCTCATCATTGCTTTTGTGAAGTGCTTTGGGTGCCTTGAAATGAGGTGCATAAATGCAACTTTCATTCATTCATCTGGACCTCAGAATCGAGGTCCGGTTCTTCCTGATGGAGATGGCTCAGCTGAGGCTGCCCGGGAATCTCGTCCGGATGTCAGCTCCTAAGATAGTGTTGCCAGGGAAAGCCAGCATGGGTCCAGAAGCCAGTTCAAAGTTTCAGTGAAGATAGAGAAATGATGATACAAGGAGCTAATGCCAGCAACTGATCCAGTGCCTAAAATGGATTTCAGACTGCCAGTGACTACAAGTAAAGCTGAATGAGGTGTGTAATCCACAGCCTCTGCCCTAATAACTTCAAAGGATTTTATCACAGTTTAACCTGCCCTCCTTTTTCTGGAGTCGACTTATTGAAGAACAGAAGGTGCAAAGGGTCTTCCGGAAGAACCACAACAAAGCAGCTAATTTAAAACGCAGGCTTGACCATCTACCGTACATTACAGTACAAACCTCTGGAGATCGGACACCTTGTTGCTCACCCTCACAGATGTCAATGAGAGGCTATTAAGGAAGGTGTATGGTGTCATACCTTGGCATGCTGAAAATAAACCGGTGCTAAATATCATGAAAATATTGTAAAAAATCTACTTTTCAAGTAAATTTACTTATAAATGCTTGAGTCTCCTGGGCTGCTGAAAGAGCTTAAATACTAAAACACGTGGCCATAGGCGGAAAATAACGGGAGAACATTTTAAACTGAATTTGAGAAAACACTTCTTTACACAGCGTGTAATTAGAGTGTTAGTGTAGCGCAAGCTAAAACCCTTGGTTCCTTTACATCAAAGCTACAAAATATTTTAACAACTCTGAGCTATTAGTTAAGTTCTCCACAAACGAGCTTGATGGGCCAAATGGCCTCCTCTCGTTCGTAAATTTCTTATGTTCTTAAGTAAAGCTTCTGATTCTGAAACCTAATGCTTAACCAAAAAAGACTGAATAGGGATTTAAGTTTAGTGGGTATTTTAGAAAGCAAATTAGATTACACTCATATAGGCAATAAAGGTCCAATACAATACAGTATTAAAGGTTACAGGTCATTCACTTTCCAGTCAGTTACCCAGTACTGGGTCTGGGTGAGCTTGCAGTCTATCCCAGAAAGCTCAGGGACACCCTGCATGACATGTGCATCCATCACAAGCCAAAAAGGCCGTCTTATGTGCAAAGCATTTTCTCAGTATTGTAAATGAGAATTCAATAATGAGAATTTGCTAGACTGTCAGAAGAAGCAGATTAGGTACTGGAAGATGATAATGAGATTTTAAAGCAATTTCCTGGACGTTTTTGCACTGGTGCTCACTCCAGGGGACACTGGTCAGCTGCCTGTTTCATCTGAAAGTCATAAGAGTACAGATCTTATCTGCTCTTAAACAATATTCTCCAAAATATTTCGCATTTCTGGACCATTAGCTATCTGCTGAAGGTGGAGCCCATAGATAGCAAAGAAGCAAGTGCTGTGCCAATTCACAAAGATTATGGTGTACAGAACAAATTAGCCTGGTTTCTGTTACGGGTGGAGATATAGGAGCTACAAATCCAAACTGGCCCAGTACATGCTAAGCCATAAGGGAGACCATCCCGTTTGATGCATTTCTTTGGACATGCAAGTAAGGCTTCTGACCTTAAAGGAAACAGATGATTTATTCAGGCTTCTGGGAAGTGTATGAGGATGTGAAGGTTCACTTTAAAGACCTACTTGCAGGCAAGTACCAGTGGATTCTGAGCATTTCTAAGCTGATGGCAGGAGATTAGTTAATACAAGCAGTACATATGAGACATGAAAACCTCTAGGTTTACACCATTTCACTGTAATTAAGCAAAAGAAAAGATACTTGACTAATATACAGTACATGCCAAAAGTTTGGACACACCTTCTTATTCAATGTGTTTTCTTTATTTTCATGACCATTTACATTTGTAGATTCTCACTGAAGGCATCAAAACTACGAATGAACACATGTGGAGTTATGTACTTAACAAAAAAAGGTGAAATAACCGAAAACATGTTTTATATTCTAGTTTCTTCAAAATAGCCACCCTTTGCTCTGATTACACACTCAACAACAACAAGTGC
>JABFDZ020000145.1:492531-506604 GCA_019775955.2 Pollimyrus isidori
AGATAGATAGATAGATAGATAGATAGATAGATGGATGGATGGATGGATGGATGGATGGATGGATGGATGGATGGATGATATCCCCAGGGAAATTTTGCCATCCAACAGCATTACTAAGATAAGTCCCAACACAATTATCCCTTTTCATTTATAACCCCTACAAGACAGATACAGACAGTTTTTCAGAGAAATTACTGAACACCTGAATTCAACAGAGTACTTCCTCAGGACACCAAATCTGGACCTTGACCTAAATACGCCTTGGTTCAGGACAAACCTGGGGCTATGTTCCATTTCTGCTCCTGTCTATAATTAGAAAATGCATAAAACAGCCAACACCTTTATCTTCCAGGACAGTAACCTTCCACCATCCTCTGATGTTTTATTGGAAGCGCTGTTTGGGAATGTAGCGTGGTGGTTGGGATAATTAGTCAATAAATCGTGCCAACTGGAAAAACGCCTGGCAACATTGCAGTCGAAATACATCCTCTGGCTCCATCTAGTGTTCGATTATGAAATTAAAGATAATTTCCTAACATATGGTTCAATTTCTACTCCTGTAAGTGTTACCGTTTCTAGCTGCAGGCACGCCTCTGTTCAGTTTTCATAGCCCTTCACAGATATTTTTGTGATTCATACTCATCAGGTCAAAGCATTGGGACAGCATGCACAAAATGCACTTATCCTGGCGTATTTCATGGAAACAAAACCATAGTAAGTAAAAATGTTTTCCGTCTAGCAAACGTGACATTATTCTGTAACATGCACCTTCAGACAGATGGCTCATGGAAGACCCACGAAACCCACACCACTCATGTTCTCCTTACGGTATCCTAGGAAACTAATGCTCGTTGGGAAAGGAAAAAAGCACCAGCAGCTTTCGTCCCCAGGGCAGTCACTTCTGGATTCTCATTATGGATGCAAAATCATTCATAACATTATTTATGGGATGGTGTGTAGCTGAACTGGTTAAGGTCCTGTGTCTGTGACCATAAGGACATGGGTTTGAATCCAAAGGGTAACAGAGTAATTGTATTACCATAAGACCCTTGAGCAACACCCGTAAACACAATTGCTCCTGGTATGGTTAGTGTCTGATCCAAAGCTCCCCTTTAGCCATAACTGCTTTGGACAAAACTTACTGCCAAATAAGCAAACAAGTGAATCAAAACCTGCTTAGAATTAAACATAATAATAACATGCGTAAGTACAATGTTTTGCCAATAAGTACTTCGCTGTTAACTCAAGGGCTGAACCAACCATCGTGAAGCTAATCAGCGTAGCCAAAATCTTTTTCACCACTTTCACAGCTACGTGTTTCGATTTATAGTAGAAGCTGAAGGGATGCATGGGGTGTGTCAGTCATAAACAACCTAACAGCTACATCACACAATGCATCCACTAAAACATGATTTTATGTAATGCGGCTTATGTATTTGAATACTGCATTATCCAATTGTATATGGCTGGTTTGGACGTTTAAAGAGGGCCACTGCATGCAAATTAAATATTGGATTTCCATGAATCTGCGATTAAAGTAGCAGATAATTACTTTTTGCACGCGTTAAAGCAGCTTAAAATGAAAAAGCCAGTTATTTTATTCATGCCTTACACTGTAAACTAGCACTTGGATGCATGTCAGTGCATAAGTACGAGCTCTGAACCAAGCTGAACCAGGCTGAACCGGGTTGAAGCGAGCCAGGCTCCTCTGGTTCAGCGAGGCTGGTATCTGATTTCTGTTTTGCTGAGCTGGGATGGACGGCACTAAATGGCTTCTTCTCTGTGCCAGACAAGAACTGGCCCCCGTGCACACACAAAGAAAATAAGGAATAATTGAGGTTGAGGTGTTTCTAAGGTCTTACCTGGGGGGCCATGATTCTTACTCCTGCTTAGATCAAAAGGTGGGATGGTGATAAGCAGATCAGGTGCATTTGAGGGTACTTAGCCACAGACTAGTCAGAGAACCCATACTGACCCCTGGCCACTGCACAGAACTGGACCTTGACATAATGGAAAAAGCTCACCTAGTCTGACGAATCCCATTTTCTGCTGTATCATGTGGACGGCCAGGCGTGAGTATCTGCGGGGGGGAGGTGTTGAACTGACAAATCCGACTGACACCCCCATAGCCCCAAACGTGGCAGGCCTGTGTGACATGTCACATGACTCCCGTGGTCATCATCAAAATTACAATGCACCAGACAGCCATGGTTCATGCCTCACACCCATGAGTCTTGGCTGCCCGACACCCTGTCGGCAGTTCATGGTTGTTCCTTCCTCAGACCCCTCTCACTAGGTATCCATCATGGCTGATTTGTTGGCTGCACCTTTGTGATGCGAAGCTCCCGTTCCACCACATCCCAAAGGGGCTCCAGTGGAGGCCACCTGAGTACAATGAACTCATTGTCATGTTCAACAAGCCAGTCTGAAGATGGGCTTTGTGACATGGGGCATTATCCTGACGGAAGTAGCCATTAGAAGCTGGGTAGACAATGATCATAAAGGGATGGACATGGACAGCAGCAATACTCAGGCAGGCTGTGGCATTTAAACGATGCCCACTTGGTAGCAAGGGGCCCAAAGAGCGCCAAGAAAGTATCCTCTGCCATTACACCACCACTAACAGCCTGAATTGTTGGTACAAGGCAGGATGGATCAATGCTTTCTGACCCTACCATCTAAATGGCACTGCATAAATCAAGACTCCCCCGATGAGATGTTTTTCCATCCTTCCATTGTCCAATTTTGGTGAGTCTGGGCCCACTGTAGCCTCAGTTTCCAATTCTTAGCTGATAGAAGTCACCCCTGGCATGATCTTATATTGTTGCAGAACATCTGCTTCAAGGTTCAAAGCACTGCGCATTCAGAGATGAATACCTTTATTGTAGCAAGCAGCGATTTGAGTTACTGTTGTCTATCAACCGTTCACCCAAGCAACTGCTGCTCCCTGGATGTTATTTCAGTCCATTCTCTGTAAACCCTAGAGATGGAGGTGCATGAAAATCACAATAGATCAGCAGTTTCTGAAATATTCATACCAGCCAGATTGCTACCAACAACCATGCCATATTCAAGTCACTTAAATCACGTTTATTCTGCATTCTGGTATTTGATGTCCTTCAGGTCTCTTCCCCGTTTCACCAGCAGGTGTCACTGGCCATCCTGCCTTTTCACTCCCTGTCTGAGATCCCTCGTGTGTTTCCCCTGCTTCCCAGACCTTAGTGGGTTGTGTGATTCAGAGACTGGTGACCCTTCAGTCCTGATTTTGAGTTTTGTGTTTGTTAGTGTTAGTAATTTCACCTGTGCCTTCTTGGTAGTGCCTGTTTTGTTTCGTTAATGGTCTGTCCCACACCTGCCCCTCTCATTAGCCCATTTTCTGTCCACTGTTTAGTTCTTTAATCTGTCATCATTAATGTTACCACGTATTGTTACAATGCTTGTTTCCAAAGATCTGTCCCCTGTGTTGCCTGGTACCTGTTGTAGGTTTATTTATGGTTCTGTTTGTAATGTTACCCCTGTGCAGTCCTGACCTCCTGTGGTCATGTTATTTTATGATTTTCATAGTGTGTGTTTGTTAGTGTCAGTCGAGTTAATTAACACTGTTTCTCTTGGAACTACCCAGTGGATCGTCACTCTTTTCCTGCCTGATTGGCTGAGATTTGCTTCATTGAACAGGTATACCTGAATATATATTTTTTTTCTGAATTATTTATTGCACTGAAGCATCTATCCTAAGTTTGCATATCACTTCCTGGAGCCAGGTGGACGCTGGGATTTCACGCCTAATTCAGTCCAACACAGTGTCTTTCTGTCTGCCGTTCAAGGAGACTAATCACATTGCATAGAGAACCAAAACCAAACAAAACCAGCCTGTTAGGAATCCGTGATGAATGAAAGGGAATTCTCTGGCTCTTTGCCAGTGAGATCCGTTCAACATGCCAAGATGGTCACCAGCTGTCCTCCAAATTCCTTCTTCGCAACTGCGAAAACAGCCATCATTAACCCTGCTTATACCTCATGATGCTATTTTCCCGATTGTGGTCCCATGTTTCCTTCACACCGGTGGCTACCTTCCTCCCACCAAACCGTCTTGACCGAGCCCCCCCAGGTTTGATGAGAGTACTCAGGTGAAAGCCTTAGATCTCTTTGCCACATCAATCCACATCAGCATTTCCACTCTTCATATCAGTATGATGATCATCGCATAGAAAAATACTGGCTGTTTCTTTCACCCGTTCTCAGTTTTATTTCAAATGACAAATGTTTCAAATGACAGGGGAGACACTGGAATGTGATTTTTGGGACCTAAATAAGATGCTATGAAATGTCTGTAACTACATAGTTGATTATTACAGAGCAATAATTTTGAAAGCAGTGCTGAATTGCACCTAAAAATGTCATTAAAATGTTACAATTAAAATTTCTCATTTTGACCATTCGCCTCAATGATCTCAAAGCACGTATGCGGATCCTCCTGTGGATCCCTTTGCTGTCGTGTTTGCCATTTGATGAAGGACAGATTTAAGAAGCAGATAATAATGTAACTATTAGCATGATATACATATATATGCACCACCGATTCCACCAAAAATAAGAAGCATGACATCAATTTACTACACAGTTTGTGACATTAGGGTCACCTGGCATGTCTAAACAAGGAACCCGAGTGAGGAACAGCCCCAACATGGCAGTTTAATCTTTTAAAACGCAGAACCGACAGCAGTTTCACCAGAATCCCCTGGTTGGGCTTGAGTGGCTGGTATCTGCTGGTTTAAATGCCACAAGAGCATTTGGCACACAAACACCGCTCAGGATCACATGCCTAGCTCAACTGTATGTATGCGAGTGTTGCTGCATTGTCAGTGGGACCGGCCCGCGATGTGCATAGTAAATAGCCTGGATCCAGCGTCCAAGTGCATATTGTCACATAACGAGAGGCAGGAGCCACACGCAGACTCTGGGGCATAAAACAACGTCTGACCTTCATGTGTAGCAAGAAAGAACAGAAAAGGTCTCAGCAGTAGAACAGAGGTCAAAGGTCTGACAGTTACCTAATTTCCACCTTTTCCTCCAGAAACCAGCTTGATAATAATGCTTATGAGCTTAAAAACAGGGTCAAGATCATCACCTATCAGCCTGAGCTGTCTTCATGGAGGAGGGGAGAGCCAGGTCAGTGCGTTCACAGGTGTCTAAAGTACCATGTCATCTGAACCAGAGGTGGATAGTTCAGGTCCAGAAAGTACAAATCCAGACCAAGATTTCCTTTCAACCAACCAGCTGAGTGTGACTGTGATTTATTAAACTCAACTATTGGTTGAAAGAAAACCTTGGTCTGGATTTTTAATTTCTGGACCTGAACTACATATCTCTTATCTGGATGATGGCACATGGGTGCCTCTTCTAACCAGACCATTTCCATGGTTCTGTCTGGCTAGCAGCTCCTACTGATGTGCCATCTGCACCCTAAACCCCACCCCCAGCTATAAAACAGCAGGAAACATTCCACCTTTGACACAGGAAAGGTCTGGTGCTATGCTTTTAACTGCACACACCTTTTTTCTGTACTGTGTACTTCAAATTTGTCTGCGCTGGGTGTCTTTGCACTTTGTCTTGTCTTGTATAGCAGCTTTGTCTGCACTTTATGTACCTCACTGCTGTTCGCAACAAAAATTACCCCCTGGGATCAATAACGCGTATCGGGTGTTTTGCATGGCCGGAAGAACCGGCACCTTTGCAGACTGAGATTCCTGGCATGGATCGGGTGGTAGGACATGAGAGATGCCTGGCCTGGTCTGCGAGGCTGGTCGGCCGGTCCTGCCACGAGACCAGCGGCGTTCCACTGAGCACCGTGAGGCGGGATGCTGCCTCTGACTTGTCTCGTTATGCTTCACCGGCGGTTCCCTGATGCAGGTGGACAGACCTATTTGTTGGGAACTGTCCGATTTTTCTCTCAGTGGTATAATAGCTGAGCTGGTATTGTCCGGGACCCTGACAGATAATAAGGCTCTGGGAGCTCTCCACCTGACGCGGACCGGAGGAATGACCACAGTCCAAGCTTTTAACTGAAGTGCTGTGAGATGTGGCTGCACCCCCCTGTAAGAGATGCATGCTGCAGGCGTTGATGTGCTTAGAAGATGCTCCCCAGGGATGCTTCCACGGATGCTGCTGAAGTAAGCAGTATGCGTCTGCAGGGGGTTGTGGGACCAAAAGCCCATATCTGCTAGTGTCTGAATGAATTTGGCACTTATGAAACCTTTAGTGTCAGCTCATATCTGCACCAACATCTGTTGAAGTATCAGTTGTGAATGACTGACTTCAAATGAAATATCTGCTCTTCACAATTCTGCCACTATGTTTAAGTAATATAATACTTTTTTTGCCAAATTTCTCTCAAATTTGACTCCCATTCCAAACAGCTCTTTTCCATCGAGATTACCCTCCCTACACACACAACATACATACGCCACCATACACAGACTCCTTGGCATTTTCTTGGTGCTTGGTAGCGATGAGGGCACAGATTAGCTAGAGTAAATGTTACTGGTTCCTCAGGGTAGGCTGGTGTCTGCTTTAGTGGCCAGGAGGTTATATAAAGATCTGACAGATGTGTTTAGCTAACTGGAGAAAAAACTTTATGCTTCATTACTAAGCTCTCGGAATTTCATTCCTGCTTTCAAGTGGTCCGTATGCGTAGTGGGTTTGCAACGCATGTGTCCATTAACCACATGGATTAGGCATCTGTTTCTAAACATATTTTTGGCATTTTTGGCAAACGTATGCTCGCCGTGTTCTTGGCTGGGTGGGACTGAATAACCCAAAGGGATGAAAAATATTGAAATATTGTCTGGACATCCTGGATATCTTTCATGCGGCCTCCCCAAATTACCTCCCGAAGCGAGGAACGAAACCACGATTCTTGTTATTATGTGTACAACAAAATTCACAGAAATTATTCTTGGAGTTACTTAAAAGTGTTGCATTTATTTGCAGATTCCAATAATGGACTATTTCTTCATTGCTAGGCTGTTGTATATAATTCCGTGTGTGTGTTGGTAATATCCCAGGTCAAAAAGAAACTGACAATGAGGGATAATAATACTTAATGCAACACAATACTCCAATGCTCTATATATTAAGCTGAATTTACCAAAGCAGGACCATATCTACGATTTTTTGGGGCCCCAGGCAAAGCTTTTCTTGGGAGACCCTTCTACCAAGAAAACGGATGATCATTTCACTTCCTCCTCAGCGTAGGTAATTCGGGAACCTTGGACGACTGCTTACTCTTCTTATAGCTAGAGACGGCCTGTATCAACCAGACAATACATTTTTTATATAACAACAGCAAGGTTTGCAAATCAAACAGCTTATCGCATTTCGCCACTAGAGGGCAGCATGACATCAATCCCTGCCACGTGCGGCGAAACAAGTGGATAAATCCATATTTTTTGCGTCATCAGTTATGACATTTTCAACATACTGCCGTCCGTTTTAATTGTTTTTTCTAAATCTGAAAAGCGGTTCAAATGAACACACTGATAATACGTAGTGGTAAAACAGACCGACATATTACACTTTATGAAAACAAACAAATGTGATCCGTCGTGCTCGGTAATTAGCGTTGCAAGAGAAACTTCGCCGTTTCTAATGGATTTTTTCCAAGAAACCGGAAAAACGCACAGAATATACAACATATATAATTGCATTGTTAAATGTAAAGCGTGTGTTAAACTAGGTGTAACCTGGTTTGATGTGGGCGTAATTTAATTTCTGTTAATTTCGATGTGAAATGAATATTGGACGCGAAAGTGGCGCGGAGAGCAAAGAAGGTTTCCTTTGGCTATTTCAAAGTCTAACTAGATGAGATCATTACTGCCAGTTTATCTCCCGTATCGTCGCCACGCATTCCAGATGAGAATATGCACACGACTCTTATTGTAATAATTTATTATAATTTCAGACATGGGCGAACAGTATATCTTTCAACCTCTGGCCTCTTAACTTGAAGGTTACGGTGCATTATGGTTCCGACTGTCCTCCCGAACAAAATACTGCAATTGCTCGAGTACGAATACAGCTAAAGCTACTTATTTTAAAAGTCAAAGTCCGAAATGAAATCGGGAAGCTCGACACAACTACAAAATGTAATTTATAATTAAATACGCGATGCATAATGGCGATATTTTAGATTTAACGTCTGTTTACTTGCATTCGACTATTAATGCACATTATGGACTAAACACACACGACTCTACTCCTATAGAAATGCCGCTAGATTTAAACGGTAAATTAAAAAGTTCCATTCTCCAGTGAGGTATATTAAAAATGCATGAAGATCGACACCACTTAACAAGACGAGTAATAAAAAATGTAAACATAAACATATTATTTTTAAAGTCTACAGAATCGGCAGAACTAATATGGTCAGTGAATACACATCTCCGTTGAATAGTTAATTATGGAGATGAAAATAATGTATACATTTTTTCCCTTTTAGATATTGTATTTTCACTTTACATTTTAAAAGAGGAAAATGACTAAATCAATGGCCCATTTACCTCCCCTCCCCCAAACCCCACTGCAAATAATTGGTAACAACTTGCATTTTATTGCCTAACCTGAAAGTTAGAACAAAGGAAAACTTCAAATATACACGCTTTTATGTTTTCTATTCTTCTGGGCTATTATGAATTCTGATTACGAGAGTCAGTATAAAAGTTGTGTTTCTTTCAATAAACTAATTTAAAGGATCAAATTGCTAATTAAGCCATTAGGGAAAAGTGGATCGCTGCAATTCCCCAATGGCTGAATAAAAATCCTTTGTTTTATAGTGAAGGCAGTGTATTATTTAACTTGTTTATTGGACACCAACTCAACAAGCCCTCAATAAATGAATAAGTAAAATAGAGCCATTATGGAAACATAAGAGAAGAAATCATTCAAAAATTAATTTCATGTGGGTTCTTTTAATAACCTTTATACGATCATATTCGTTATTTAAAGTTTAAAATAATCAAAGTTACGGAAACACAAAACACGTTCATTGTCGTCGAACTTTTAAAAATGCTAACTTCTGCATTGAACTTCACACGTCTTGGTACCTGTCGAAAAGGAGGCTGATTACTATCGTGCCGGAAGGAGGCTCCTTTTGCCGGATGAGTCCCTGACAAAGGCGGCCGCTTCTCTGACTATCTGCACTAAATTATACCCATAGTTAAGCAAGAAAAGCCGGCGGCCGGGATGGCGCATAGTTTGCAGCTATTGTAAAGTTTGGCCGGGAGATGTTTTTGCTCTAGTTACACGTTTAAATAAACAGTGTTTTTCCCACTAGAGCCCAGTCTGTCTGAGTAACGTGTAAAAAGCGCGTGTGGCGGCGGCGCTTAATGGGTAAGATGGCGCAGTTATGCTCCACAATGCAGACCATTACTCGCAGTAATCCGCACAGCCCCGGATCTTTAATAAGCACCCAGAGCCGTAGCTTTCCCCCAGTTCTTTGTGGCACCGCATGATGACATGTGACGTAAGCCATCATAAAGGAATAAGCAACGATGAAAACAAGATTCATCCAATTTCATTCTGATTTTAAGACACTTTTTAGTTAGTCAAGCTACTTTTAATATTGCAGCAAATATCCATAGATTTTAATTATATTGATTAATGTTGGGCATGTTACTTTGCTGTATCATTTAAAAACATGATTAAAAAAAACATGATATTTATCAAAATAAATCATCAATAAAAGTGGCTCCGATAATAGCATTACTTAAATTCTCTCTTTACACCTTATCTAAAATATCGGGTTAATCTAAATTGAAACGTTTAGACTTAAAATATATTAACGATTAATTCTTTTAAAAGTATAAATAATAAGCATTCCACTATTTCATCCCAAGCTTGAAAAATTGCAATATATTGCCAGTTTAACAGAAAATGTCTTCAGTTTAACTCCTCCGTACTATTTAAATCGCAGTCGATGGATTTTCAGTCCAGACTCTGGACCGTTGGGAAAAAAAATATTTGCAATATCATCTTACAGTCTGTTAATATGCAGTATTTTCACGATTTCGAAAAAATCAAACAGGGTTTACTTAACCATCGATTATCAAATTCGTCTCCGGAACATTATTGATCGCCAAAACCCAGTAACAATAGGCTGCCATGGACACACTTAACCACACTTAGAATGTTGTTAAAAATGTTGCTTAAACTCTTTTCAAATTGCAAAATTAGACCCCGAAATAAAGTGAATATTTTCGATTGTATACATGTTACTTATTTACGACTTTTTGCAGCTATAATGACGAATCGAAGATATTATTTTTTACGAGTTTTTTTTAATCGTATACGGCGACTTATAAGCTACTGTTGCAGTTTTTGTAGTATTACTAAAGCGATTTAAATTGCATCAAAGAGTGACACGACTTGGGCTTAACGTGTCGTGCGTGTTTTGTTATACTGATTATTGTTGTAGATGTAGTCAAAACATTTATTCATGGTATATTTTGAGACATTTCCTGGAAGTAAAGTATAATGTACTATTTTTGCAAAACTACGTAACAGCTGTCAATATTCATTACAAAGAAAAGTAAATCATGTATTATTTTTTATTCTTCAAACGTTAGTCAGACTGTTACGGTTACATCGGCATATTATGTACATTCATCTGTTCATTTTCCATAAGCGCTTATCCAGTACAGGGTCGCGGTATATTATGCAAAACATTTCTTTATCCATCCCTAAATAGGTGGTGTGCCAGTGTGTTCATATGGAAATATCGCCCACAGCTGTATCAAAAGGAAACGCGTGTATTCATTTCCAGCACCATGAGTTTAGTTAAGTTTAGTTGCGGTCAAACATGCAATACCGTTACTTTTTTACATGACTCAATTGGGACTCATTGATTTCTTCATTCTTGTTTTTTTGTCATGTACTAAGTGTTTCAAATGCAGCTGTAAAATTACAGCAAAAATAATTGAAAATAGCGGTAGTTAATGAATATCACAAATGCGACCGATTTCAACCAAATTTTGCACAGACCCTGAGCACGCGATATAACGTCTTGCTTCACGACGTTTTGTAATGATGATGAATAATTAACATGCCACCATTGTACGTCTTCATATATTTAGCTTTATAATTCACAGCTGCGTATCTGTATGGCCCAGCGCGTGCTTTAATCGTAGCTGTAACCCTGATGAATCTCAGGGTAGGCTTCTCAAAATCATGCATTTTGTTTGGCTGTGGTCATCAATGGAAATTATTTGGGTCCCTCATTTGGTTTTTGTCCCTTTAGTTAAACATTGGAGGGGAATCGACTGGGAGCAGCACTGCCACCGGAGAGATTGTTGCACATGCTTTTCTCACATCCACAAAAGCTAGCTGCACATTAGGCATTGTAACAGCGCTTTATGTGAGAAGATTTCAGCGCTCGTACCCTTGAGCGAGGTACTTAACCTGAATGTGTTTAGTGAAAGAGTAGTCTAGTGAAAGAGGGACCGTGGATGGAGGTATCTCCTATACAGCTACAAGAGGACCAAACAGATTTCCTTTTTCAAAAATAAAAATAACCTTCGTGGTGGCTGTGTGCTGTCCGTGCTGGAGCCAGAGAGCATCGCCTAGCTAAAGCCCCTCGCCGGGCACCTGTGTGACCAGAACTCTGCTAGCAGGGCCCAGGAGTCGCCTGCCATTCCTGCACCAGCTCATTACGACTGGTCTGAGTAGGGGGCAGTGCTCTGGCTCCGCGCCTGTGCCTCCGCGCCCGTGCCTCCACGCCCGTGCCTGTGTGCCCGTGCCTCTGCATTTAAATACCGCCCCCATGAATATGCAGCAGGTGACCTGCAGCGCTGCGTGTGGCGGCTCCACTGGCCGCCCGGCGACAACCGGCGCCCCTCGTCCTTGGGGCCTCGCGGATCCTCTGCCCCCCCCCCCCCCCCCGGTCTCTCTCAGATCCTGTCTCCCCTGGCCCCCTTTGTCTCTCTCTCTCTCTCTCTCTCTCTCTCTCTTCACAGGGACCCCACATTTCAAGCCCCGCCAAAGTGTCGGGTCGACGCAGATCTGTTTTCTGGCAACTGAAGGGAGGCGTGTGATTGGTGGCGTTTCCAGCGTAAACAGGTCGATGCCGCGACCCATTGCGGGCTCCGCCTTGCTGCCCAAACCGGTGCCCGGACATCAGCTCCACTGAAACGTCTGTACATCCAGCAGAATGAAACATGCAGCGGCTGCCAGCTGGCTGACACCCGTCTGCTCATGTTGAGGGTGATGCACTTGGCTGTGCTTCTTTTTATTCTTTGTTTAGCTAAAAACAGAAACATAATTATTGTACCGCCCCCCCCCCCCTCCCCTCCACATGTCCAGTTGAATGACTCATAGGGTCATGTGGGGCCTGCTGCAGCAGGGCATGCTGGGTGCTCCTCACTCTCCCGCCCAGAGTAGCAGCCTTGCGGCAGCAGATAGACGTCGTCGAATCAGCCGACGACAAGAAGCAGGTGCTATTAGAGGACGAGACGCCCTGAGAAGGAGATGTGGCGCGTTAAGATGGAGAGGCGGCGCTCGCTGGCCGTCCGCGTGGATTCTGACGCGTCTGGAGCGCCTCGGCGTCCCGCTCACGGCGGGAGGAGGCTGGGACCGGCTCCAGGCTGGAGTGGGGCCGCGCGGCGGGAGCTGGGGCAGGAGGGAACGGAAGGCGGTTGGCAAATCCCGTCTTTCAGGGTGGTTACAGAATGTCTGGGTAAAAAAAAAAAAAAAAACTGCCTTTCTGTCATCGCCTGAGTATTGGAAGCAAAGATTGTAGGTTCTGGGTGGGGGGGGAGTGGCTCTGATAAGTAGCGTGACCTCCCCCACCCTGACCCTGACCCCCGACAAACAGATCTGGCCTGTGATATTCCCAAATCCCATCTCTACGCCAGAACTTTGTCCCAGCAGCATACAAAATCCACATTATTAATTTTCATTCTTGTCACAGTTTCTGGACTTTTTTTGTTTGCCAGAGCGTATTTGTACCTGTCGTGGCTGTGACAGTATTAATGTATTTATTTTGATGTTACAAACATGCGTCACCCCTCCGTGCTGCAGGATGCGCGTCTCAGAGCTGGAGGCGAAGAGCATCACGCATAAACACCACTGTCAAAACAGCCCGGAAATAAACCTCTTTTAAAAGATAGTTTATTGTGTTTGTGCCACATTTGTTCCCGATTGTACTGTTTTGTTGGGTTTGTGATTTTAGAGCAGGAAACGCCCTTTCTTTTCACCCAAAATCTCCCCTTCTTAGCTTTAGCGTGTGCATTCGGTATACGATTAGCTGCGTGTCCCCTTTAAGATCTGTCCTCGGCGGTAGAAGAATTTGCTCTCCTGTCGTGGTGAATGGGGCCCAGCCTGCAGCTTAGTCAGGGGCCCTGTGTTTTGTTCTGTTACACATCAATAGGACGTCAAGCAGGGCTTGGGCCTGACAGACTGTGGATTAAAGGCTTTTAGCAGATTCTGTTAACCCCTTCCCTCCTGACCCACACACTCCAACAATAGGCTCAAAGAAACACATTCTTAACTCTTCAAGTACTAAGTTGTAATTTGCAGGTGGCTCAGGCGCGTACTACTCGTCCCGCGTGATTGGTGGGGGGCGGGGGCAGGGTGAAGGGCAGGATGGTGTCATCTGTGGCCCCTCCCTGCTTCCATCCTGCCCCCCCCCCCAGCTCCCTAAAACAATAAACCCAACTGCATCATTAATCACTGATTAGGAAATAACACCAATAATTGCATTTCAGGTTTCAGACGCAGCAGAAGATGGAACATCTGCAGATTTCCAGGCGGGGGGGGCACATGGCCTGAACTCTTGGGCCACAATTGGTGCTGTGCATGGATCTTAATCCCTTATTTTGTTTACAGCTGTAGGTTATTTTTTGCATTCACAGAGCTCAGCTTTAACAAGGTGGCAGCAATCAGCGATGTCCCATTACTCTTGGAAGCCATTTCAAATCGCAGTGGGGATTTAGGCTTTTTAGCCCATCGGTGTGGGGGGGGGGGGGGGGGGGGGGGGGGGGGGGGGGGGGGGGGGGGGGGGGGGGGGGGGGGGGGGGGGGG
>JABFDZ020000145.1:548659-564194 GCA_019775955.2 Pollimyrus isidori
CACCCCCCACTTGAAGCTGGCTTCTTTTTTCTCCTTTACCTACCACCCTCCATATTTACATCTGTGGAATAATAAACTTGTCTGTTTTATATCTTTTTGCCTCGGGTTACCCCCCCAGAAAATGGGAAGCCGTCGAGAGGCGCTTCGCTCTCAGCGATACTCCCCGGCGACGCTCCCCGGCGACGCTCCCCGGCGACCTGGGGATTCCGGCAGAGTTGCGGTCTCCCGTGCCGACGCGGTCCCTCGCTTTCTTTATCCGTCTGTCACGTTTTCATTTCAATCTCTGATTCGTGAACGAGCTGCTTTTTAATCGACTCCTGAGAAAAACAATGAAAACAGAAACACAGCAAAATCTGCATGGAGGCAGGAAACTGAAGCAGCCTCACGGTTTTTCTGCCAAAGGGGCCCTTTTTTTTTTATTTCCGACCACTGAATGCAGCTCCCGTTCAGGGGGGGACTCCCGACACGCACGCCTCACCGCCATGACACTTTCCACACACCTTTCACGAGGGGTTCCTGGTGAGTTCCTCGCATTTCTGTCCTAAGAGCAGGTTGACCAAAACATCAGTAGAAAAAACCTTCCAAATGCTGCCTGGAATCAGGTACTGACATCTCCGAGACATTCCAGGGGCCTGGGGAAATTGATGAGTCTCATTTTAGGAACATTCCCCCACCCTTATCCCAAAGATACCCCCCTCCCCCAATATGCCTGCCGAATCCAATCCCGTTTTAATCAAACGCTCCAGTGTAGTAAGAATAATTGTTGTGGTTTCCCAGGCATATTCATAACACGGCGAATGCGGCGGGATGGTTTATTTCTGGAAATTTCTGTGCTGGGTCGGTGGGGGGGAGGGGCAGGGTGTGAGCGCTGGCATCCTGGCCGGGGTGTAATTACTGGCCTCCCTCCACCGTGGCTTTTCAGAGGTAGTACCCACATCATCACTCGGCACCCGCTCATTCATTACTGCCGTGATTACAGCATTTTACCAGCATTACCGGGGAATTACTTTTGTTAGCCAGCGCAGGGGGGCGGGTGGGGGGGTCCGGGTACCTGCCCGGCGTGCCAGAGTGAGCAGCACTTGCACAATGCGGTGTGTGTGACAGGGGTCGGCCCGGCAGCACGCCGCAGTATCTCACCCCGACTGAGGAATGTGCTTTTTGCCGCTGCCTCTGGAGCTCGGGGGCGGGCCGGTCCGCGGGGGGAATCCCACTTATTGGCTTTTCGTGTCGCGGACGCGGCAGCGTAAATACCAGTCAGCTTGATAGATGCGGGACGGAAAATCGCCGCTGATTAGCTACAGACGTCCGGGCTGGCCCGGCGTGACTCGCCCGGTTAGGACATGATTATCTTTATTTAGATTTAATAATTAGGGATGGAGGATTTATGCGGCCGCGGAGAGCCAGACGGTTTTCCAAATTAGCGCCTCCGCTTACCTGTTTCCTATGTGTAAACTCTGCACTCGGCCGCTCTCACCCACGTGGGCGATTCGCTCACCCCAGCCATTTCCGTCCTCATTACGCCGAAGGACGGCCAATTGTATTCAAATGCCCGAGGAGGGAAATTGTACAATATAAGGTCAAATGTTTCTTTCAGGCAGACTTTTCTCTTTTCTCCCCACGACAAGTCTTAAATAACTTCTTTGACTGGCACTGACACAAAAAGGGTGGCAGCCTCGTCAGAACTTTGAATTAATCTGTTCAAAAGAAAATTTGCTCAAATCGGGATCAGCCGATAAAGACCCCGGCAGTGCTGGCGGTGTGTAATGGGGGCGCCGTGGATAACCCAGTGGTATTATTGGCCAGGAAACACGCTGGTGACATTTTAATGATTGCGGCAGACAGGTTCGGCGCACGGCGTCTACGTGTCACTTCACAAACGCCTGATTGGCGGCTTAGCGTGTCTGCCTGTGCGTGTATGTTTGTGTGTGGGCATAGTGCACAAGTGTTATTTGTATATGTCACACACTCATTTGCCGGGATGTTATATATATCACAGGGTGTTAAACCAGGCAAGGAGGAAATTTTGAAACACTAGGGGTGCATTACACAATTATATCGTTATTGCCATAACCATGTGACCATAAGGGCCGTACGGGGATTGGCAGAGGCTGTGGAATTAATTGTCTGAAAGGTCCATTAATATTTTAATGCCATATGAGGGGAGGGTGATCATTTTATTATAGTCCTTGGGTTCTTACACCCAGTAGGGAGAAGGTGCAGTTAAATGAATGCCACAATCCAGTAAATGCAGCAGTGGTGCAGTGCATCCAGGAACCAGCAGGGGGAGTACTGGTTAGGAATTCAGACAGGTGATCACAGGAGGAATTAATTCTTGCAACGGTAAATGTGGCCAGATACCGTAGGTGGTCCTTCCAACTTCCCATTGCTTATGGGGTTGTGATGAGCCTGGAGTCTATGCCAGGAAGCATTAGGACGAGGGATCAAGTCAGGGCTGTGAGCCCATTGCAGGATGCACACTCTATCAAGTTATAGAGACCAGGTATGACTGCAGGGGGAAAACTGTGTAACAAGCAAAATCCCACACACACGCATAGGTGGGATTTGAGCCCCCAACTCTGGAGGTGTGAGACTACAAAGCCACCTTAATAAACGGGTCCCTCACAAAGAGAAAGAAAGTTCTTCACAAGCTTTTCCACACACGCACACGCACACACACACGCACACACACACACAAAGGTCTATCTATCCTACAAACTGCACAATAAAATAACTGCAAGTCTGTGAAACTGGAGTAGGGGGCTTGTGATGGGCTTGGATCCAGCACTTGTGGACCGAGACCGCGGAGACGGGGAGATGAGATGCTGTGCGTCTGGTGGTCAAGCCGGAGGTGATGGGAAACCACAAGAGAGGGCCAGCCAATTTGTCCGGTGCCCCCTCCGCAGACGGGAGCCGTCAGCTGCTCCCCAGAGCATGTTTTCCATTTGTTTTTGTGCGACCCGTAAGGACATCCTTCAACTCGAACCCTGGCGTGGGGCCTGGGCTGGGCGACGCCAGCCGCTTGATCACCAGGATCATTTACTTTAGTCCCTGGGCTGTTAGCAGGTGGCAGCATTTATGACGCGCACAAGTCATCAGTTACTGCGCTAAGGACTGCAGCCGCTTCTCCGGCCTGTTTAATGTCGAGGCCCGAGGTGAATGCGAGCCCCAGAGCGTGATTGATACTGTTTACTGATACAAAACACATTTGTTGCCGTCCATCCCGAGCCAGAACCTCTGATGTAATCAGGGCCCAGCCGTGTAAAATAAAAATAACGTCCTAATTTGTTTTTATAAGGCTCATCTGTTGCCTGTAGACCCCTTTCAATAAGCGGCCTGTGACTCAGGGCTACGATAAACAAAGCCGACGGCAGCTGTGTAACGCTCCGGAGAGGAATAAGGAAAGCGGTGGATTGCGATGGAGAGTAGTAACGCCAGTTTATGGAAACTATCGGCGTGTGACTGTGTCACCAAACCATCCCTCAGGAAGCGGCACTCTGTGATTGTTTTATAAGAATCTCGAGAGTGCTTTCTGCTGCCGGTGGAACGATGACTTCACGTTATGTAAGAGTGTTTATTCATTTTTCTTAATGGACACCTCACGCCCACATTCATTAATTAAATGTTTCTTTAACTACAACAACAGGTCATCATTGTTATAAAAACTGGAAAAAAATCCATTCCTCGATGAGTAAGAGACCAGCCGTCCAATAACTTGCACTGCGGTGGCAGGGGCCAAAAGGTTGCAGGTTCGAGTAGCTGATGTTGTTTTTCCACTTAAACAAAACTACTTCAGCAAACATCTAATTGGCAATAAATCAAAAACAGTCCAAGGCAAAACATTTTATGGTGGGTGCAGCTCGGAGGGGAGGGGTGGGGTATAGTCGAGAGACCAGGGTGCGACGGAGCATCCAACCATTTGGATCGCTGAGGTTTTTCTCTAGTCCATGTGCTCCATGGTGTTACCCAAAGAGGGCTGGCTGCACCAGAAGGTCATTGTTTTATATATCATAGCCCCCCTGACTGCAGAACAACTGATTTGAGAAATCTGTCCAGTTGTATAAATGTAAATGTGTAATTAATATAAAAGATTTAAATTTTCCTGTGAGCTCTCCGTCCACCCACTGGCCCGCTCAGTGATCCCTGACACACGCCATTGGTTGCCTAGTTCGCTTGTTAGCCTCTTGCTATGTTGTAAATCGCCTGTACGGCAGATCCCACTTGTTAAAGCTCAGCCTGGCAGCATCTAAGCTGGCTGCTTGACAGCCAAATGCTTATTTTGTATTTTGTGCCTCACTTGTGCGTCACTTTGGACAAAAGCGCCTGCCAAATAAATAAATGTGAAATGTAAATAAAAGAAAAGAAAGGAAAGTAGCAAACGCTCCAACTCTGCCTCTTGCACAATGCAGTCTTACGGGTACCGTCTGGAATCCGTTGCGATTCCCAGATTCTCAGGGGCTGGAATGTCATCCGAGGTTATTGTGGTGGCTTCCAAAGTTCTGGAGAAGTCCTGGAGGAGACACTCACCTCGCATAAACATTTTTTTTTTTTTTTAATTTTCAGATTTAGCGCATTTAAAGTCTGAGATGGTAGATGACTATTCTGAATAGGGGGCGGAATGCAGATGATATGGGGGTAGGGGGTAGGGTTTGGGGTGGCACTGAACAACTGGGGTGGCTCAGAGGGCTTCAGTGATTTGTCTGTGATCAGAAGGTCACTGGTTCAAATTCCCGGGCTGGACGAGCGATGTCACCATTGAGCACCTGAGCATGGTCCATAATCCCCTGTTACTCCAGGGACTGTCTGACCCCACGCTGTCAACTGTGTGTCACTTCAGATAAAAGCACTAAATAATTAAAGATGATAAATGAAGATGGTTTTGGACATACACATGTATAAAATTTTCCTAGGCTGACAGTCTATCCTATAATGCACATCCATCCATCCATCCATCCAATTACCCAGGACGGGGTGGTGTGGAGCCCAACCCAGAAAGCAGTGCGCACAAGTCAAAGAGGACATGGAGGACAGTCCCACAGCATGGGGACATAAGGTGGATATTATGTGAACGTATTTAACAATGTTATCTCGTTTAATGAAAAAACCAATAAATCAATAGAAATCAAAATGAGTAAATAAGAGAGCACCTTCTTGGCTTACCACCGGAATTTCCTTTGATAATTCATCTCAGTCGGCGATGTTATTTGAGCAGAAAGACCTGGCAGTAAATACAGGCCAGAGGGCAGTGGCACCAATCGCAGGCTGGCCCAGCACGGCCCTCAGCCGCCGGGGCAGTTTATCTTTTTAATGTGTCCTTTAGCGCCCCCCTCGTCCACCTCGGGGTCCCTGGCGTGTAGTGGCTCCTGGCATTATCCACCCCCCTGCTCCCCCCCCCCTTCACAGTCCCATTCCTCCCCCCATTCCATTTCCCATCACGTCTGCCTATTGCAGATGTCGGCTCGCTCTCCTCCCAATTCGGGGGTCTTCTCCGTTATCTGGCCGTCCGCTGATTAAGAGATCCGAGCCAGCGCTGGCCTGGTTTCAGATTTAAGGCTGATTGATCCCAGTGACCCCATTTAACGCCGCGTTCCATGCTTTCGGCCATAAGATCATTATGACGATCCCGTCGACGGACGAGGTGTCGGAGGAAAGCATTTCTGTAAACTTCCAGCGATCCCAGTTGGGGCGATTAACTGGAGTTAGAATGAAAGGTGGAAAAAAATGTATAATGTGGTGGATAGAAAATAAAACTGTTCAATTGATTCCATTCATGCGAGTACACCTTTGGTTCTCAGAGAAAAAGCGGAAAGGCTGATGAGCAAATCCATTTGTCTTTAGCACGGAGGCGTCGAAATCGGTCCCAGTGACCTATTTCCCGAGGTTTAAGCCGTGTGCCGTCCCGCGAGCCTTTGACTCCAAAATGTGCCGCATTGTCTTTGTGGAATGGAGCCCCTTTCACTCCGAGCCGAGTGAATAAAACCAATCCTGCCGCTTTTGCCCGGCGATGCAGAAGTCATCGAGAGAAAAATGTTACCTAATTCCAAGCGGAGAAGAATGCTCTTTTATGGAGACATAATGACTTAAAGTTTAATCTTTTTTGCACCAGCTGTATGAAAAGAGCACATGTTCCATTTTAAGAAAGTTAAATTACACTTTTAAATGGAGACGTGTAATATACTTAGTTAAAGTGGGCTGACGACGGCCACAGTTAATCAGGGGCAGCCCATTAAATTGGACTGAAGCCGCGTTTCTACAATCTAGCCGTTTGCAGATGAGAGCTGGTACTGGGGGTGTGGGGGGGGGGGTGGGTGGCTTTGGAGTGGGAGGGGTGGTGCTCCTATTCCCCGTATGTTCGTTTCTTCCTGGGGTGAACCACAGATCGTCTCTCCATCCGGGCCCCTCAGATCCTGTCCTCTTTCGTCCATCTCGATATTCTGGAAAGTTCCAAAGAAAGCTTCAGGGGATGGGCCTGAGGGCATACGAGTGAGATGGAGGAACACACAAGGTCACAGGGTCACATTCAGGATTGGGGTATGGCTGGAGAATAGGGGGCAGCGGCTGCGTCTGTGAAGCACGACGACCGGCTTAAAGTAATTTTGCATCAGGCGTGGCACGACGCAGAGTGCGGCACCCCGAAAATGTGGCCCCCGCCGCCAGAACCCCACATTCCTCTCAAACTTTTTAACGTTCTCAAAAAGAATATTAATTTCATCCTTATTTCTCCAGTCTGACCGCAGGATCATTGAGAAATCATCTCCTTCTGTATTGTAATCCTATTTTAATTTGACAGGGTTTGGTTACATTACATTAGTCAGACACTGGGGCACGTGGAGTCAGCTAATTATTATTCTGTCTGAAAACGGGAAAAAGATTAAATCCCATACTTCCTCTAATATGCAGGCCTCGTGAAATGTCTGTGTTTTCCATCCCAAACACAGGCCAGACTCCACCGGTGTTCAGGCCACGTCCTGCTCCCATGTTTAAGGGAATACGTGGCCTATTAGGAGACTCTCCCCTTTTTACGCTTGCGTAGAAGGAGATCTTTAATGGGTTAGAACTGTCTTTGCCATCTACATGACCCGTCAAAAGGCTCGACCTGCCACAGAGGGCAGCAGGGCGCCGGTTCGGGAGTCTCAGCTGAAGGGCCGTCTCTATGTCTCGCTCCTTCTGACGATTCTGCTTTTTTAAGGTTGTCTCTCGCCGTGCTCAGTATCTGTGAGACGCCGTCACTCAGGGACCGGGCGCTCATACCCAGCGGCCCATGTGACCTGAATCGATGTTTGCCTTAGTTGCCTTAGTTGAACCCGTGCCCCGGTTTTGGCTGAGCACTCCCACCCATCTCTTCTTGCCCGGCCCGAGAACAGGAGACGCCAAGGCCCCTGCAAAGGAGGATGCGAGGAGGTCTGGAGATGTCAGATGCTTCAGATTGGTCCTAAAACCCATCCTCAGCCAACTCACAGCGTCAGCACCGTGCAGCCCTTCCGGAGAAGACCTCCACAAAAAGCAGGAAACAAAAGGCTCTCTTTCCAAATCGGGGATCAATGCTGGACAACCCTTTAGGCACCATTATGGCAAACAGCCAATCTCGGATGGGGGGTGCCGGCGGTAACGTGGGCTTCGCTGGTACTGTTAGGTAAGTCCATCAGCGGTGCCCTGGGGCTACAGATTGCTAACGTGTGTCGCTGCGCGGCGTTGCGATCAATGCGGCGGAGCTGATACCGCCAAGCACTCTGCTATTTAAAGAGGTGCCTCACCCACTCACCACAGACTACCAGTCTGCGTTACACCCGGCGTCCATCAGCAGGTGGGAAAACCCAGGTCTGGAAGGGCCAGAAGACAGGGTGAAGGTCCAAAAACAGTTTTCTCTGAGAGAAACTGCCTTCCGCGGGACACAGGGAGCCCCCCCCCCCCCCTGCCCTGAACACATCAGCACCTCTGCGCACACGCACACACACTTTTGCTCCCTGAAAGGACACATGAACCCCGGATAGTGATGTCACCCAGAAGCCCCCCCCCCACATTGTATGGGCTTCAAGCAGATTGACTTTCTACAAGGCCTCGCCTGGGAGTGATACCCGCTCTTTGATGCTGGCCGGCCTCTCTCCATTCTCAGGTGTGTCCTGGGCCGCATTTCAGAAGACACCCATCACCCATCTCCACTTTCAGTCCTTTTGTCCTTCTGGGGGAGTACCTTGGGCTTGGAGGAGGGGGGCTGTGCTGTCAGGGGTCATTTTTTATTTTTTTTTTTTTGCGAGGGGTTGTTTCGCGATCTGTTGCGTCATGGAGTGGGTAACGGGGGGAAGGGGTGAGAGGGTATCGAGTCATGTTGCCGGGCTTAAGGTATTTTGCACCAGCACACCTCTGATGCAACAGTGATGTAAGCATTGCACTTCACGACTCGGCGATTGTTGGAGCGGAAGGCCCCCTCCCCGTACGCAGGTCCAGTCCGGATTGACTGGCAGGACGGCTATCTCTGGCATCACACGCGGCTGCCCGCGTTAATGGATAATGCCCCGGTCTGCCAACGTCTTTGTTTGCCAGGCTGCCTTCATTAATATTCATGAAGGGGGGTGGGGGTTCACTAATTACTAGATCCCTATCATGAATATGTATGGGTGCATCTTTTATTAGGGGCCTGGCTTAAGCGGCTCGCATGTGGAGCTCGCCGCTGACACGCATGCTTAATGTCGGTCTTCTCGAGTGTTTGACTTTGATGATGAAGATGCACCAGGGATGGGCTCCCCACGGAAAAGTCTCACTGGGAGACTGAGAGGGAGGGAGGGGCAACATCGGGGGGAGCCAGGGGAGGGCTGCAGGGTTGGGGGGGTGCATGTGTCCACTAGTTTTCGCCGCATCGGCCACAAAAATGATTCCGGGTCTGAATCCGAGGCTGTTCTCAGAGGCAAGAAAAGGGTCATCAGTTGCCGACAATGACCTCATTCATCTCAGTATTGTCCAGGGCTTGATGTCTCATTCCAGAGTGTTCCGACGGCCAAAATTCCCCAGCCGCCACGTCGCCCAAGGCCGTCTCCGGACATCGAGAGCCCTGGTCCCTTGTGGAGACCTTTTCCAATACAAAGATAAGTCGGGTTTTCCTTTCCTGTCTTGCTCTCCCCTGCCCTGGCCGCCCGTCCGTGACACCCTGTACTCCAGAGTTCTTATTAACCTCGCTGCACAGGCCCAGCACAATCTGCAGGAAAGCAGGAAGCCTCTTATCTCCTAGCTTTATAATAGATCAATCTGAGTGGCGGGAATCGGCGACGGGGGGGTGTGACGGCAACCGCGCGGCAGCGGTCTCTCACTCCGGAAGAGGCGGAACCATATAGGAGCAACTTCCGAACAACCCATGGCTCAGACCCAAACCAGGGAGACGCACATTTCCCTCGATGACCTTCCCAGAATGAGGGTCACCCCAGCCGGCCTCTGCAGTGGGCGGCTGCCCTCCTCCCCAGCGCTGTATCGCCTCAGCTTGCCTTTTAACAGCAGGCTCGCAGGCCCTCTGTGCGCCGCACTGGGCGCTTGCCGCAGCACGTTACAGTTTCGTATGAGCCAATCATATCCGAGACGCCTGCCAGCTGGAACCCGGCAATGGTGTTGAGTAGGACTCGACGCACCCCAAAAAAAAAACCCCTCAACCCAAGCATGACTCGATGGCGCGAGCACAGGACACTCTGGGTATTACACTCAAGCAAAAAAAAAAACGCAAGATGCTGAAAGGCTTTCTGAATAGTGGGCCTTATTCACCAACCGTTCTTACTAACTAATTTGTTCTTAAACCCCATGTATGCACCTTTTTTTTTTTTTTTTTACAAATATTCTGACATTCACCGATGTTTTCTTATCTGAATTTGTTCTTAGCTAAGAACAGAATCTATGCATACTCAATACCATTGATACGCACATTTGAGTAATGATAGTTTGTTCAAAATAATTGGTTATAGCAGTTTTGCCCATTCCATTCTATTCTGTACATAAAATTATAGTATTTTAATAATTTATAAAAGTTAAAGTGTTAAAATTATTTTCATGATAGTAAGGGCGATCATGCAGATTATAAATAGGTCATAATCTTCATAAAAATTGTGTATGTGGGGTTTAAGAACAAATTTGTTCTTAAGAACGGTTGGTGAATGAGGCCCAATGACCGTAAATCAAAGACTGATATCATAACTGAATGCGTTTTCATTGTACGGCCAGCCTCACAAACACAAATAAACAAGTGCGTGCCTTCACTAACACACACACCCCTGCCAGCTCCTGTCTCCTGAGTGCTCTTCTCACCTCCAGAACCCTTAAGTGGCACTTAGGAGAGGAGGCGGCACGTACCCCAGCATACAGAAGCCATACAGAAGCTAGCAGCCCCTGCTGCGCGGGATCTCCCCAACACCGGACACATTTTTAATTCAACGACACGATCACTGACGTCCTCCCGTCTGAAAGAGCAATCGGAGAGGCAGCCTGTGTCGGGAAGTAACTTCCTATTCGAAACGAGGCTGTTTAAGTTATAAACCCCAATTTAAGGCGAGTGAAAATTCGATAAACATATGGGTGGAATGGGTTTTGCATAGGCTCTCGCATGAAATGAAAGCGTAATTTAATTCCTACTGTTTTTTAGGGTTGGCAAGCAAATATGAAATAAAACGGGAAAAGCAGAAAGTTATTAGTGCGTCTGGTGTGTGAGAGCACGATGCAGACTCTTCCTCTGCGTCTCCCTGTGACTGAGGAGGGGATTGGCAAATAGAGTATGAAATAAAACAATTACTGAAATGAAGCAGCTTATAATTGGTTTTGCTTTATTGGTGGCATTTTCCTCTGTGCCCCAAATGAATCGACTTTTGAAGTGACCATGTTTGAAACATCCTGACGTTTGTGAAAGTGAGCGTGTTTCCTGTTGTGGTGTAAGTGGATAGGCTGTTTTTTACATCGCCATTAAGGGTTGAAGGTTAGGTTACTCATTTGAGTTTTCTTCTTTAAATGCTTGGCTTTTAAAACAGATGATTGTAGGTTCTGAGTGTTTTACCAGATTCTCACTCTTTAAACTGAATAAAATTATAAGGGACAAATTGACTTTCTATTAAATTCTGTCCGATGCACTATATTTAGTCAATTTGCAAAGGCGAATTAACGCAGTCATTAAACGTGAGGATGTATTCATCTTGCTCCTAGTTGAACGTTCAATGTCTAATTTCTGTATTTTTTTACTTTAATATATTGCTCCAAAACCAAAGTTACAAAGGAATTTCGATGTGGTCACCATTTTCCTAAAGTGATGTATGAATAGACAGGCAAAGAAATTCATTTGAATAAAACGCGGTGCGAACCCCGCACGCTCAGTCGTGCCGGTTGACTGCGGGAGCCGGGAGCCCGGTCTGTAAATGCAACCTTCAGAAGGAGAGAGACGGAGAGAGCGAAAAAGAAAGCTGAACCTTTAAAACAAAAAGAACTGATTTATTGGAAATGTAAAACTTTATCTCCAATATCAAATTTCCTTTATTAAGCGTTAAACGTCGTCATTATTATTATTTGTTTTGTAATAGGGATTCACGGGGAAGGTTTCGTAAGTGTCTTAAATTGAAGCGCACTGAAAGAAAATGGGGAATGAGGAAGAGAGAGAGCCGGGGTGCTGCCCGGGGCAGGGGGCAGGTGGTCTGTCCTGGACATCGGTCACAGCACAGACGTTGGGATATCCTTGCACCTGTCAGCGCTCCGTCCCTGCGCTGCTGACCATTTATTTTTCTTCACCAGTGAGATATGGAGATGTACACCGAAGGGGGGGGGGGGATCTTGTCTGTCCAGAGGGGCCCAGAATGTCAGACGGCGGAATCATCCGGAGAGGGCCGCGAGTCTGGGGCCAGGGGAGCGGAAGGGTTACTATCTTTATCCCGATTTAAAAAGTCGCCCCGCCCCCTCTTGGGAAGGCAGACACCCCGCCCCCTCTTGGGAAGGCAGACGGCGGGACGTCGACTCCGCAGCCGTGACCTTTCCCGTCAGCTGTGCTGTGTAAACGCTCCTCTTGACGGCGACGCAGCGCCGCGTAATTGTTTATTTGGACGCGGCAGGTTGCCGACAGTGAAAGCGCGCGCCCGCGGGTAATTGCCTCTCCGGTGTCACCACCGAGCGCACTGATGTCAAACGACGGGGTTTTACGAGCGGAGCAGTGAAGCGGGCCGGCGAGATAAATTCGGATGTTTACCGTTAAATGGGAACAAACTGTTCCCCTTGGCAGGGGAGTGCTCGTCTGTTTGCCTGCGCTGAGACATTAATAATGGGGGGGGGGTCAGAGCAAGAAACATAGAGGAGACAGGAGAGCCCAGCGAAGGAGGAGTCAGTTCCGTCATCAGGTTAAGGGATCCACTTCTACTACGCTTGACGACGGTTTGCGTCTCACTGACTCAGTTTCTCAAACCTTAATCTCAAACCCTGGGTGATGGTTTCCATTGGTGTCTGTTGCCCCTGCTGGACGGAGGACTAAAAAATGATCAAACAACTGACGTAACTGACATGCGGTGAAATGACATGATATGCAATACAAGCACTGACATTTGGTTTAATGACTGACATGATATGTGAAATATATACTGCTTAACGGCTGACATTCGGCATTGTGACTGACCAACTATATAACCACTGACATTCAGTGTGACTGACATGCTATGTGAATTATATACTGCTTAACGACTGACATTCTGCATTGTGAAAGACATGCTATATAACCACTGACATTCAGTTGGAAGACTGGTATGCTATGTAATACCTGACATACAGTGGGGTAACTGATATACAGGATAATGACTGACATGCTCCATAATGTCAATCTGTCTAAAAACTCCACACATTTGGGTGAAATTATACATGTGATTTTCACACCGAAACCCCGACCTGTTTCATAATGGGGTCATTTTAAAGTGCACCCCCTGCTCGGGTTAAAATGACCGCCCAACGTCCTCATGCAACTCCTCTGGAACGAGGGAGTCCCTGACCTGCATGGGCTGCTAACGTGCGAGCTGCCAGCTTGAGGGCCGGACTGGCGCTCTCAACTCGCCCCCTACAGGTCAACAGATGCAGCCAGGCACAGCCGTGATGCTGGGACTGGAGCGAGTGGGCAGTTATGAGTATGGCTGACTCGCAAGCCCTGGGGGTCCGATTTAGGGAATCCATTTGATAAGGTTCCAGATACAGGATGAAGAAAGAGGCCCGGAATCCAGTAGAGGCCAAGTCTCCTTCCAGCCGTGCCGAGGAAAGCTGCGAAGATCCATGTGCTTCTGGGAAACCTGGCTATGAATGGTCCTCTCACTGGTGCAACAGCCACTTCTTTTTTATTAATAACCGTCTAAAGGAAATCTGAAGTATAAGTACGCCTTTCATTTACGCATACGCACACCCGAAAGGAGACCCTGAAAAACGAAGTGTGTTGTAGGAACTTGCATGTCTTTTTGATGGCTGTCTTATCCAATCGATATCGAGATCACCTTTAATGGCACACGGCAGAGGATAATTAGATAATGGGGGGACAGAAATTCAATGAGAGAGAATCTTTCTCACATCTGATAACTGAAACAGTTAAATGTTATGCTGACGGGTCTGGCTGCACGGCTGATTTATGCGATATGTTATAGGTTTTGGAGTATAGTCCCTGTGCCATATAAACACATTACCTCATCCCATAATGATGCATCTATATTCCAGTATAACAGTTAACCAGTTAAGATGCATTCAGACTCATCCTTCTGCTCCTGTTCTGCACCAAAGTTCATCGCCTTTCATTATGCGAGACGCTATTACATGACTCACATTGCCAGATGTTTTCAATTATTAATTTCGAATCCAAAAACATGAAGTAAGTCAGTGAAATGAGAAGGTTTTGAACATGGTTTTAAAATCAAATTATGAAAAATGTCTTACAGCCAGCCTCTTGTGTGGACGGGGTAAGACATTATGCCCGCGTTTGGAAGGTCATGGGTTTGAATCCCGAGTGATCATATCACCGTTGGCTTCTTGAGCAAAACCCTTAGCTGCCAGCTTCTCCAGGAACACTGGACGCTGGCTGACCCTGGTCTCTGAAACAAAGCTTTCCTCACTTGTATGTCACTTTGGACAAATGCATCGGCTAAATGTCTTGTGTGAGTGGCTAAACTCTGTTCGGTCAGGAGGCTGACCAAGCCCTGCTGCAAAGCCTCTCTATATACCCATATATAGGGCAGGCTAATGCATTTCGTACTGTCCAGAGAAGAGGCTTATTTGGTCAAGGAATTTAATGCATAATGACAGACATATGCAATATATGATACATTTTTCTTCATGTTTTCCTTGCTCTTTCTCCTCTCTTGAGGCTAATAACCATGTACTCCAGTTTAGGGTCCCCACAAACGGATGGAGAGGAAAAAGTCCAGAGGAGAGATATGAAAGAAAAATGACACTCGGCGGGCAGTAAGTGCCCAGACACCCGCAGCCATTAAACGGATCCCTCAGCGCTCTTTATGTCCCGCTTTTATCTTAAAGCGCTGGGACAAAGGTTGCTGTGAGCAGGCCGCACGGCACATAGGTGTGTCTCTCAATGGGCGCTGATGCAGGTAATTATCGGTAAGCGTTTACCCTCAGTATTTAAGGCTAACCTGTAGCACGGGGCCTGCCCATGTAAGGCGAAGACTTTCGGCTGTTTACACGGAAAACTCGAAACTCCGTGATGCCGGATTGGGCGGGGGAGCATTTTTTATGAGGCTTTTTAAAGCATAGCTGGCTGCATCGGGTCAAGGCTGCGTGTTTTAGTCCCCATGACGTTTGGGCTGGATCTTTGCGTGATATTGTTCTTTTACCCCTCCGCCACCCCCTATTTCGTTTTCAGATAGTTGCCGCCGAAACTTTCAGGTAATGTGTTTGTGTGTCTCATAGCATGTCTGGAGGTGCTGCTGGTCCCCAAGCTAGCATCTCGCTTTCTGGGTCTTTCCGGCAATGTTATGTCATGCGTGATGAGGGCGTGATAGCTGGTCAGACTTCTCTCTAGAGCAGGGTTTGGGGGGGGTGGGGGGTAACCACGAGCAACGTGGCGTCCGGCGGGAGAACTCTGCACTTGTTTCCCAGGAGCACTTGCTGCGGCTATCTAGCCGGGATGGGGGTTACCATGGAGAAGGGAAGGGAGGCCAGCTGAGTCGGGTGTGCAAACATTCCCCAAACAGCTGTGTGTCCTTTTAAGGGATTGTTTAGAGATGGCACGAGAAAATAAACATTGTGAAAAGCCTCCTGTTCCCCGAATAGCCGGCAAACTGTTACTCTCTGGGAGGTTGTAAATCATAGCCGGCACCCCCTGCCAAACGCTCCCGTTCTTGGGGCCCCTGTCCGACATGAGGGAGGTCGTCATTAGCAAAGGCCCCACCTCCCCAAACGCTCCCGTTCCTGGGGCCCCTGTCCGACATGAGGGAGGTCGTCATTAGCAAAGGCCCCACCTCCCCAAACGCTCCCGTTCCTGGGGCCCCTGTCCGACATGAGGGAGGTCGTCATTAGCAAAGGCCCCACCTCCCCAAACGCTCCCGTTCCTGGGGCC
>JABFDZ020000145.1:619731-636063 GCA_019775955.2 Pollimyrus isidori
GGCAACAGGGTCTGTAAGCTGCTCACATCTCCACAGTCGGTCAAAAGTTATATAATTACCTCACAGTCACGGCAACAAGGCCTGTAAGCTGCTCACATCTCCACACCCGGTTTGAATTTGTATAATTACCCCACAGCCATGGCAACAGGGGCTGTAAGCTGTTCACATCTCCACACCTGATCTGAAGTTGTATAGTTACCCCACAGCAACAGAGCCTATAAGCTGCTCACATCTCCACACCTGGTCTGAAGTTATATAATTATTCCACAGCTGCGGTGATAGGGGCTGAAAGCTGCCAGATTTACATTCGCAGAACTGATGACACAGAACACTCAAAACTCTACCCTAGTGAGAAAAAATTAAATTCCAATATCTGATAATAACTGATATTTTCACCTGGAGTTATTATTCAGTTTACCTGTTTTTTTTTGTTTTTTTTTTGTATTTAAAAAAAAAAAACAATAATTTTATTCTACGCATTGTGACTTGGCAGGTTGAAGAATGTTTATGCATTTTTTTTGTCTAAATGCAACAATAATAATAGTAATATATAGGGAGACGTGGGGGTGCAGTGGTTAGCACTGCTTCCTCATGCCTCTGGCACCTGGGTTCTAGTCCTCGCCATGTGTGTTCCATGAGTTCCATGTGTGTGGAGTTTGCATGTTCTCCCTGTGTCATCGTGAGGTTTGCTCCAGGTACTCCTATTCACCCCCAGTCCTAAAACATATAGAGGCTAATTGGAGTTGTCAAATTGAGCATAGGTGTTCCTGTCTGAGTGAATGGCATGTGACTGTGTCTTGTGATGGGTTGGGGTCCCATCCTGGGTTGTTCCTTGCCTTGTGCCCATAAACTCCAGACCCCCCCCCCCCCCCCACAACCCTGAATAGAACAAGCATTTACAGAAAATGGATGGATAATAATCTCCATGAACTATTTTCATATTTGGTGTAGAGATCATTTAAAGACACATGTTGGGATGGTACTCAGTTAGAGCGTACAAGGTGGGATGCCAGCTGTCCTAAACCGTGACAGCTACATTATCTAATAACTGTCATGAAACAAGGGTTAAGATGGCACAATAGACCAATTAGCATACTTTCCTGACACATCGCCCATCTGAAATGTACATGAACAGACACTTTTATCTAAAGTGACGCCCAATTGAGAAATCGGGGTCAGCCAGTCCCTGGAGCAATTGGGGGGTTAAGGGCCTTGTTCAGAGATCCACTGGTGACATCACTCTGCCGACCCTGGGATTTGAAGCTTCTGATAGATGGATCAATGTCCTAACCCCCCCACCCCCCGCCCCCTTTGTGTTTTTTGCAGTGAGAAAATTGTGGAAAATGGTGAGAAAAGATTTAAGGTTCACGTCTGCTGCATTCTGACCCTCCCGCTGAGGCGTCCCTGTCATTGCGTGTGACAGTGAAGTGCAGGGTGGCCTGTGACACCCCCATGCTACTGCCCTTTTGCAGGCCGCACCTTCCTACATGAAACGAACGAAACACCCGGTGATGAAATGAAAAACAATACAGACGAGATGGGGTTAAGATAATGAGAAATTAGCATCGCGGACGAGTCTGTTTGGAAGAAAGGTGAAGAGGAACAGAGCATGAGACGCAGAAACTCACCCAGAAGGTACGCACTGGGTGGAAAAAAACCCTTGGGGGGGTCATAGGGACGCCTTCCGAAAGCATTTAGGAGCTTTTAGTAAAAATTTTGGAGAGCTGGAGTGGCTTCCTGGCCATTTCGGCAGGTCAGCCGGCGACCCTGTGAAAAGACAGGCGTAATTTAGGGGCCCCCGCAGCTGAGAGTTTCACCGCCTGACGTTTTATTTATTCTGGGAATTACTGAACCTCACATCCTGCTCTCTGGAATTGTCTTCTGGCTCGTTCACATTAACAGGCACAGTTAGACAGGTGCCTTCTAATTAAGTCTGTCTTTAAGCCAGTGCTGAAGATATAGCAGCTGGCGCACAGTGTTTTCCAGCTGGATTTTATGGTGGAAATGGAACAGCCTGGACTCCTGGAAGGTAAGGGCTCTGCAGTATTTGTAAACCACAGGCAAAACGGCTTGGGCAGGATTAACGTGATTGCCAAAGGCCGTGTTAAACGTTACCTAAAAAAAGATATGTATACTGATGCCAGATATGTAGGAAGGTTACAGACTATGAATCGGTCCATATCTGATGCTCGCATTTATCTGGCATCACTATATGTGCAGAAATAAATGCTGTGTCTTTCCTAGCACTTACGTTGATGAGGAACTACAGATGCTCCCAGGAATTCCTTGTGGAAGCCCATATGTAAGCATTCACATATCAGCCTGATAACCTCTTACCCAGCACAGGACTTTCGAGAAGCCAGTCCGCTGACCCACCACCAAAATACAGGCAGGAAATGCATAGAACAGTGTTTCGCAACTCAGTCCTCAGGCAACCCCGAACAGTCCATGTTTTTGCTCCCTCCACGCTCCCAGCCAATCAGGAGCACCGAAAACCTGGCGCAGGTGCGAGAGGAGGCAAAAACGTGGACTGTCCGGGCTTCCCCGGGAAATGGGTTGGGAAACACTGGCATAGAACATGCCAAAGCCGTGCATTGAGAGCAAGGTGGGATGCAAACCCAACTGTGGGGTTGTGAAACTACACTCTACATTTTAGTAATTACAAAATTAATTAGTCAGAGTTAATGAAACAGTCACGGATAGGCAAAACACCTAGCGGATCCCGGAAGACTGTCGCAGTGAGGATTATACAAAACAGAAGCTAGACCCAGGAACAGAATAATTGTTGTCGCATTTGTTACGTCACAGGGTAAATAAAGCATTAAGAATTCAGATTAATGTGAGGGTGATTGTTTCTGCCTGAGTAACAGTTCGGTCAGACATGATGTATTTGTAGAGTATGCTTCAGCATGTTTGAACTTGCGAGAATCCAGGCTTTCACATGCATTCATCCTATAGCCACTCAGAAATCGTCGATAGCTCATTCCTTGTGATATGGATACATCTCACTGAGTGGTGAGCAACGCAGTCTCACTATTCAATTGCTAATCGTTAATTTCTGAGAGGCTTTTCAGAGGTGGACTCGGAAGGAAAGGTAGATGATGATCTTCTCATTAGCCAAAGTTTCTGTAATGGCGCTCGTCTATATACTGTGATCCATGGCTTTTCCCAACTTAATAGCTGCTGGCTGGATCTGAAGTCTAATATTACCTGTTTTATTATTAAACGAGCCAATGAAGTCACTGCAGCTAATATTAGATGGCATTGTATCTGATTGTAAAAATTTCTTGTTGGTAAAAATAGCCCCGCTTCAAGCGGGAGAGGATGTTAGATGGTCTCTTACCAGCCCAGATGGAGCAGGGAGCCCAGAGATTTTTGCAACATAGTGCTGTCAGTCTATATAGAAGACCTGCCTAGTATCTTCACATTTACTGTCTGTAGATTAACCATACTGGTGGTATCATTAAATCCATCCATCCATCTTCCAGCCTCTTATCCTGGTTAGGGCTGTCAGGGGGCCTGGGGCCTATCCCAGGCAACGTAGGCCACATCCTGGATTGGATGCCAGTGAACATCCATCCATTCCGATTATTTTAGTTCAGAGAGGAGCTATTTTGGCTAAGACATGTCTAATTACTTTATTTAAATGAGTAAATCAGCACTAGAAGATCTCTGGCAGGACTTTTTCAGATTATCAAAAGGTTCCGACGGTGACCCACGCCAGCCGTCATTGTGATGGTCTTTTCTGGGATAGTGCTTGAGATGGGCAGCCATCAGCTGTTCAACCCCTATACCTTTTCTTTTTTTAGCTTTTGCTCAGAGTGACACCTATTTTACTGCAATTTAACATGATTCTGTCTCCAGATCTTCGGCCTGTTCTTCATTCTCTTTAACACTTCTTCGTACGAGACACCAGCAAACATTCAGTAACCTAATATTCCTGTTTTTACATTCTTTTGTTATTATTCTGTTCCATGCAGCTGCCTGCTTCCTCTCGTTTTTGCGGGTTAATATCATTTGTAAAGACTAGCGCTCTAACCTCCAAAAGAACAGGGGGGTATAGTTTAATAGTTTTCCCTTAGGGAGCTACACAGTTGCTAGCTTGTTAGCCAGCTGGATAGCCAGCGTCGCTGGAAAAAAAATAATCTTAATACATTACAGTCACCCTGTATTGTAGCCTTCCAGCTTTTTAAAGTATTAGCAAGCATAAAAAAGAAGGCAATGCATTTACACTGAGAATCAGACAGTTACTTAATGCCACCGTCCTCCAATACTGGACAGGAATCGGGTAGAGATTCAAAGGCCAGGTAACCAAGTCTGACCAAAAAGGGTTCCTGGTGAAAAAGGCTCATTGCGTCTGTTCATTTCATGCATTTGCTTTGACAACACAATTACCGAACAACTGTTTTACCACAAAAGTTAACTGGTCACATGATCAGCATAGACAGGACCGGCAGTTACTCATATTAAAGTTGACATGAGTGACTACTGTCCTTTGCACACATTCCTGGGACACGACCAAAGAATTCCACTTTTATATTAATCCCGTAATATGAAGACCGTGACCACTGAAAATTGCAGGCAACTTTTGTCAGACAGTCAAAACCGACCACACTATTCCCGTGGGGATCGCCCCCACCAAAAATACCCCAAACCTGAAGATATAGCCAACATAGTACATAACTACATTCATTGCTAGAGAAATTAATCTTCAGAAGCAGATTTGAATTCATATAAAATGTTATTTATGTATGTATGTATGTGTATATGTATGTATGAATGTATTATTATTATTATTATTATTGTTGTTGTTGTTGTTGCTTGTGTGGTATTCAGTGACTACCCTGCTGTGACCTTGTTATTGTTATTGTTGTTCAGTTACTACAGCTCTCTGGTGGCATCCTACCTGTAGGTACCTGGCTCACCACATATCAGGTAAGTCAGCCTGCTGTCAGGTGGCATTCTGCGGTTACATTCCAAATGGCCTTCCCACCTGGATATTTTCCTGTTCTGGTCACAAACATGGCAACGACTTTATGCTAAGTCATGTTCTCGAACAGCTTTTGTACAACTGAATGCAAATCTCAAATTTCAGATTCCTAAGTCGGTTTGTAAAATGCCCTGAACGTTGGAGATGTTTTAATGTTAAAGAATGGGGCCTATTTCAAGATCCCAGAGGCATATGGTTGCAGCCAGTAGCCAAATGTTGAGTGGGAGGGGCAATTTCAAGGGAGAGGGGTTTATGATGAGGAGCCTGTTATAATCTGATACCCTAACCCTCATTATAAACCCCTCCTACCCTTTGTGATAAACCCCTCCTACTCAGCATTGCCCCTCGCAATTGACACTCAGCTCCTGGCTGCGGCGATATATACTCACAAAATCTGGATTAAATACTCATATCAGAGTAAATTTATATGTATATCCAGTAACCCTTGTTACACTTCAAATCATTAACTGTCAGCTCAGCTTGTTAACTGTTCATACAGACTACACGGTAAGCTGGAAAACAATCACATTGAGTCCCCATTGGGATGTAACACCACCATTCTTACAGATCATGAAGTATTGGTCTGAAAGCCATGACAGAAAGATCTGACAGCAGCCCTGCTATCCCAGTTTTGTCTAATAATAAAATGTCCTCTCCTTCTAAGCTATACGCTCTAAACAATGGGAATTTCCTTGAGGAGACTGGCTGGTCCTCCTGTATACTATACAGGAAATCGAACTTGCGCGTGAGTCTCATTAAACGCTGGGCCTCCACGGTGTGAGGGAGCCGGGGGTGTCGGCAGTCGGCGAAGTTTGAAAAGATCAAGCGGAGCTCCTCTCGCTCGGAGGGAAACCGCGTGGGCCTCGACGATTATGGAACATGACAGTTTGTGTTGTTTGTTTGTTGTGTGGCGCTGTCAACGATGCTTCTTCCTTCTAGGCACTCTTGTCGAGAGCTCAAAGAAATGAAGAGAAACTCCATGTCGCGTTTGTAGGTGCCGTGGTGCTTTTCTTTTAGCGCGTTAGCGAAAACCTCGCGTGTGTTACTCTCTGGGTTGCTGCGCCGATCGGCTTCCCGCTTCCAGTTCCGAAGATGTCTCGTGTAATGGAATTTGATTTTAATTTGAAACGATCAGACAATTGCGGTATGAAACATTTTTAGGGATTTGGGATTACGCATTCAGGGTAGATACATGGATAGGATAGAGCATGCGAGCAAATTCAAATCCGTAGCTGATAAGATGCCACATATATAAAGACATTTTTACAATATACTATAAAAAAATGCATTTTCTTTCTAGAATAGTCCTGAAACAGTCCTAGCATCAGAGTTTTTTATTTATACAGGGACTTGAACGCTACAAGCAGTCAGTTATGGCAGAACCAAAATTCGACAAACAGGAAAGCTTTAGTACAGAGATAAAAACCCCTCCTGTGCAAGGATGGGGGGGGCTGCAAGGTCTACCTAGCCATCAGCCTTGGCGTGTCTTCAGTTAACACACTATAAAAAGTTTCTTTAAAGATCTTGCCCCCAGCTTTCTAAACCGGACTTGAGTTCACGGCCTGAATGGGTTGAACTCTATATGTTTCTTTTATGTTTTTTGATGGCACATGAAGGGCTTCTCAAGGTCTTAATATTTCCGCTAGGCGTGAATAATGAAAACGCGCTTGTGTAGGGATTTAAAAGGGGCCGGACCCTCCGCACCGATGTCATTGTGCTCTGGAGCGTCGAAGCACTCGGCCGCAGGCCCACCGGGGTCACCGATTGCTCGCTGCGGCCCATTCTTCACCCATTTATGGGAATGTAAAGAGCTTTCATGCGTCGCAGGCGCCACACGCGTGCTCACGCGCACCGTTCACGCACACGCCCCGTGGCTCTTGACTCGCCGTGACGCCATCGCCGGCTCCTTTAGCCCCGCTCAGTGTCCTTCTCCCGCAGCCCCGTGGGAAGTGATTTCGGAGCGAGAGTTTAGAGCTGCTGGACAATGACTCTGTAGAGGTACTCCAGAGGGGCGTGACGTGCTAAACGTTGCCTTTTTGTGTCCTCGTGTGATTTCATTGCTAAATTGTTCGCTGTGTCAGCTTACAAGGCTGGCTCCTAGACAGTGGCAAGCAGCTGAAGAACCACATCAAAAAGTGAATTTCACAGAAACCCCGGGAATTGGCATTATACCTTTTTGAGATTTGTGGGGGAGTATTAGCAGGTATTATACAGTAACTGGAACATTGATTTAGTCAGCTTACTGAACATGTATAAAAAACGCTGGTATATTTTTAGGATCCATGATGTGATATGTAAACATTTCTTCAAAGTGACTGCGGCACTCATTATTGTATAAAATGACATAAAAAATAACGTGCAACATTCATCAACTATAGAAAACTGGTCAATTCCTTGTACTGTAGTGCTTATGACCGCCCATAAACACACACACATGTTGGCATACCTGTCTAAATGTGGACCTTCCATTCATGTCTATAGGAAAAACCCTAATCCCAATCACGACACCTTTAACCCCTACCCAGCCCTAACCTTAACCGTAAGTAACCAAACAAAATAGCAGACTTTTCACATCCCTACTTTTCTGATTGTCAGATTGCAGTCACACATTTTTATAACATTTTATGCAAATGGGGCCTGAAAAATGTCCCCCAAATGTAATCTGTGTAAACACACACACGCATGCACAAACAGACATATATATATAGGGCAGACACAAGAGGGGGGCGGGGCTTTAGGGAAGACTCAATGGGGCCGGGGATTTACGGGCAAACACAAGGGGGCGGGGTTTTAGGGCAGACTCAATGGGGGTGGGGCTTCAGGGCAGACACAAGGGGTGGGTTTTAGGGCAGACTCAATGGGGGCGGGGCTTTAGGACGGGCACAAGGGGGCAGGGTTTTAGGGCAGACACATAGGGGGCGGAGCTTTATGGCAGACAAACGGGGGCAGGGCTTTAGGGCAGACACAAGGGGGGCGAGGCTTTAGGGCAGACACACCGGGGGTCACGCCTGGACCCTCCCTCGATGCTTCAGCGGTCACTTGTTTTTTGCCGGTTAGAAACAAAACACAATGGAGGCCATTCAGAGATTTGTTTTGCAGGTCTGTGGATGGGGTGTCATCCTTCACTGAGAAATTCCACCAGTGAGTCACTGTCACACTGCATCCCCCCCCACACACACACACACTCACAGCCGGCCGACGCACATCTGTGCTCGGATGTCGAAAGTGCGGAGGGGCGCTATATCACATCGGAGGCCCGGGCCGCCTCACGGGTCGCCTCTAATTTCAACTGACACTGTAACAACTCCTGACCTGCAGAGACAGCGAGGTCGCTTCGCTTTAATTGCGATTTCATACGATTTTCCTTCCTCTGAGTCAAGCATGCATGCACAAAAGGGAGGGGGGTGGGGGGTCAGGCTGAAAAAGAAAAGGATCTCAGAAGACTTCTGGGGGCACTGGCGGTTCCACAGACCTGTTCTCCATCAGCAGGACCTACCCACAGGCGGTAGGTCTGCCTTTCACCTCCTCTCCCACATAGCCCCGATATGGCCCCTTCTTCTATACCAATTACAGGGGTGTGTATGTGTGTGTGTGACTCCCTCCCCGCGCCCCGTATACCACCCTACCATTGTCTCCTGCTAGGTGACTCTAGGGTGAGGGGGGGGTAGGGGTTAGACCCGGGTGGAGTGTTTGGTGGAATTTAAACCCCCCAGTGGATCGTACCTGGGTTTCCCCCCAGAATACCACGCCTGACCTTGGATGGGGGGGGGGGGGGGCAGTTGCTATGGAAAAAAGCAGCGTTTCCTCGCCACCCCACGCGTGTCTGACTCTGTCGGAAGTACGGAGCGCCATTACTTATTCACAACGACGCGCACATTCTTCAGTGCCGGCGATAAGCTTGGAGCGCGGGAATGGGGAACGCGGAGGGAAACACCGGGAGTGACTGGGAGAGACCGTGAGAGATGACGGGAGGAAGAGGACAACAAACCCAGCAGGCTCGTAGGGAGACTTGCGTGTTTTTTTTTTTACACCTCAACTTAAGTTGTTGAAGAGAAGAGAAAAAAACAAACACGAGAGTTGCCTGAAAGTGCGTTTCTCTCCTGTCCTTATTCTCCCCATCTCTACGGCTCGCTCGCTCTCCCCGCCCGCCCGCCTGCTCCCACTCGCTCGCTCTCCCCGCCCGCCCGCCTGCTCCCACTCGCTCGCTCGCCCGCCTGCTCTCCCCCTAATCCCCCTGCTCGCAGTTCTGTCAGGCTGCCTCTCACGGACTGACATTGCTCCGGGCTGACTCTAGAATGAGCTCCCTCAGATCTACCATCTCCTGGGAGCCTTAAAGTGGACTTAGAGATTTCGGCATCGCGGAGCATGTGAGCCGGCGTGCCCCGGGGCGCAGCGCCGAGGCCATGGCGCAGAGAGGCAAAATAATAGGCACTAAGCATTGTTAGAAATGTAATGTATTTGATATGGGCCCGACGGGGAGAGGGTGTGTGTGTACGCAGCGGTGACGCCTCAGCAGAGGACGCTGGGTGTGGGGAGACCTTTTTATTTCTTCCCGGGCTTGTTTATTCGCCTTTCATCTTTTCTGGCACGGCTCCTCGCGGGTTCGGGTCCCTGAGAACAGCGCTCCCCGCTGGTGGCCGCCTCCGCCACACAAACCGACGGTCACAGGAAGATGAGAATTTGCCGCCGTACCACAAGCAGAACGTTCTGTATGTGATTATGACTTGGCGTAGCTTTACGGGACGAGCCGGCCCGGCTCTGGCACACGAGTGTACCTCCCTTGTGCCACAGAGCGTGGGTCAGTGTTAGTTTGACCTGAGATGGTGGGCTGTAGTGTTTAACTGAGCAGCATTATTGGAGTTCATAAAGATTCTTTAGTCAGAGCTGGCACTGCTCTATCCTTACGCTACTCAACAATTATTGCTGAATAGGATTAGGGTAGAGTAGGATTATTATTGAGTAGTAGGATAGAATAGGGTTAGGGTACAGTGAAGTCAGGTTAGAGTAGAGTAGAGTAGGTTTAGGGTAACATAAGGTGAGGTTGGTGTAAAGTAAAGTCAATTTGGGGTAGAGTAGAGTAGGGTTAGGGTAAAGTAAGGTTTTTATTGAGTATGGTTATGGTACAGTAGGATTATAACCCTACTCTACCCTAACCCTACTTTACCATAACCTACCAAACCTTAACCCTACTCAACAATAATCCTACTCCACCCTAACTATACTAATCCTACATTTTTTCGACCTTTAAACAGGACAGATAGATCTAGCTACAGTGTGATACCCATCCATCCCTAACGTATCCAGCATATTGTCACAGAGGGCCTGGAGCAAACGCCAGGGGACGGCCTGGATGGGATGCCAGTCCATTACGGGGTACAAACACACCCACACACTATGGATCATTTGCCTAACTATAAATTCCTGGACCCATGCAACATAAAGTATCGAAAAACCCAAGTAACACAAACTGCACATTTACACACGGTGGAAGCAGAATTCAAACGACGAACCTGAAGTGACATGGTAGCGCTCCCCAGTGGGCCACGGTGTAACAGCTGAAGGAGCATTCCTGGCTGCAGCTTGGTTAAAGGCTAATGGGGTTGGATATCATAATCAGCCCTCAGTAGAGTCTGCAGGTCCCATCTGCTCAAGCAATAACCAGAGCTGGAGAAGCACTCCTATATCCAGCCCGTCTGTGCCGCCAGTGACGGAGATGTGGCCATGAGCTCCAGAATGTCCCACAAATGCAGTAGACCTGGTATGTGGCCATGCTGCACCCCGGTCCTGAACTTACCAGCCCTGTTCACCGCAGCATTCATGGTGGATTATAAGTGTGGTGGGGAGGGATGAAAGGTAGGTCTCCAACTTGGAAACTCAGCTGAAAGCAACACATAAATGGCTTTTCAAGGGCACCGCAGAAGATGACATTATGAAGTAGTCCTGAGGAAACTGCAGCCAGCCAGGCGGAGGAAAAGGGGGGTGGTCTCAGCCCAACGTGATGGTGGTTGCAACACTGGCAAACCCAACGGAGGGAAAACTGCAGATTACAGCTGGACACAGCTGCAAGAAAATATCAAGAAGGGTTTGTTATAAGAAATATAATTCAACCCGTATTTTAACACTGAAAATATTATGTATCCCCAAAAAGCAACTCCATGGAATTTGCAGTTGAAATTGTCAGCGACTATTTCCTGCCATTTAACATACATTGTGGGTGTTCATGCATATCCTTGGTCCATTTACTGAAGGTTTGTGAAACACTAAATTAGAAGTATTGATGATCATCCAAATCCTGTGATCTTATCGATTTTTCCATAGTCCTCTTAACTTATTGATCCCATAGGGCAGCCAACAGTTCTAATGGCAGTTCAGCCCAGTTTCAGAGACCTCTCTGTGTCCACTTGTTAACATCAGAGGGGAGCTCAAAATTCAACAACTGCCCGCCAATCCAGTTAGCTGGCTATCAAACATTGCAGCCAGCATTTGTTCCCATTGGCTATTCATCAGCTATTCAAAAAACTCACTGGCCAATCAGAATTGCAGCTGGGCTATAAAATCTGTGGAAAGGACCGTGGGTCAGAGAAGTCCCAACGGAGGAACGGGATGACGGTACTGGCAACCATCTCCAGAACTTTATTGAATCGACGCCCTGTCTCCTTATAACAGTGCTGTGTTCTCAAGCTCCTCAATGATTCCAGGAACTTCAGGTTTTTTGTACATGACATAATTACAGGATGTGCAATCTCAAGAAAGAAAAAAAAGATTTTAGGAGCCAGCAGGTCCATAGAAAAGCAAGCTAATCTCGCTTAACCTCACAAAAAAAATAAAAGATTTCTACATTTGCCACTGGAAACAAAACACCCCCTTTGATTACGGCTGATAAAATTATGCACTGGTCAGAATTCAGCTAGGTCTCCACACCCTTGTCAGCTGAAACAGAACCAAAATGCTATGTGGTTTTTTCAAACGCAAATGCTATGTGGTTTTTCCCCGTCGACGGTTAACTAGCAATATAGGACCAATGTCTACATCCTGACACTGTACCAATGCACATTTAATTGTTTTAAATCGGCTTTAATACGTCTCTGCGTCTCATCATGCGACAGCGTGGGTCCTGCAGTCTGCCATTTAAAACAGGGCAATCAGTTATCTTGGCAATCCAACGCTGTGCTTGAAATTTCAGACGGGAATGTATTCCGCAAAATCCTTCATTATGACACTGTTTTGACAAAGCAATTTCAAAACGATAATTATGCAAATAATTGGCTATTTGTGAGCCCCTCGGCCTGATTATTAAGTGTTGACAAACATCTTCCACAATCAGTGTGGAAATGAAGGAGGCCACGGCGCAGGCGTCAGTCCATATTTCGCGGATGTTCAGGAACGTTGAGATCCGACAGCCTGCGTTAAGATGGCAGTCAGGATCCCTGATAATCGTAGAGCGATACGGTCGGCCGTAACATCCATATTGTTCATGCGTCGGCACTGGCTCAGAGCTTCATTCCAGCTTCTATGTGAGCAGGACCCCGGAAAAAGAGCAGCCGTCTACAATGTGCAAGCAGAACCGCGCGGCGCGATGCTAATGATGGGCTACTGATAGTCTGTATGTATTATGAACAGGCCTGGCAGTCGTTGATGCCATCCGGAGTCGTGAAGGTAACGTCACAAATCACGGCGCGCTTTAGCAGAGGGGGCCAGCCAGAGCTGTAGGCTCCTCAAACGCAGAACCATCAAAGGCTGGGATTCTGGCCGGAGCCGAACCCGCCACCCCGGGAATAAGGCAGTCTTCCGCTGTGCGCCGTGGGACCATAAACGTTTGGATGCCGAGGCGTAGCTTGTTCTCAAACGGACTCGGCCCACCCGCCTGCACTCGGAACCACACGCGCACGTCGGCCTGCCCGCATCCACCCGCCAAGCCGCCACGATGACTCACTCCAGCAAAGAGAGAGAAAAAAAACAGAACGAGAGAAAGGAAAGGAGAAAAAAAGAGAAGTAAGACTCTTGTTTCCACATTTCCGGAAGTGTTGGAGTATGAGTTTAACGGTAAGTGGAAAGTCAGTCAGAGAACGCCAGCGTTTTCTCTCCTTTTAAGGTCCCAAAAATCAAAACAAGACAAAAAAGGTGTTTAAACCTCATGTGCACATTTTCGTAGAAAATCACACCGTTTTACACTCTTACATGTTCGATTTGCCCTCTATAAGTCACTCGACCCTCAGGTAGCTCTCCAATAACAGTCTTCAAGGACTTTCTTTGCTTTCTACAGATAATCGTGTGTTTCTTCTTCCCTTCATTATGTAATCTGCCATCCTATATTCTCTGGTGTTTGATTATGACAAATACACGGATTATCTGAATATAGGATTTTTAAATATAAGGCTAATGCGGGCTTTCACGCATTTTCTTTAATCTCCGAATATTTAAAATGTATCTCAAGGACGGGGAATATTGCGGAGGTCAGGTTTTCCATTGGGAAAGAAAGAAAAGAAAAGAAACTCCATTTTCCCTGTTTAAATTTAAACCAGGATTAACGCAGGAATCACGGCCGTCGCCAGGAAGTATACCTAAAAATAATTTCTTTTTAAAGTTTTATGAGATAAGAGTGTAATGATATCATTAGATCGCAAGCACGAGTAAAAGTGCTCAGAGTGCGTGTGTTGGAAGCGGACCGTCTCTCCTCCTCCGGCGGAGGCGGCGACAGCACTGCGGTCCGACAAAAGCACCTGACGGGGAGGGCGGCGGGGCCGGCGGACTGGAGGGGGGTTGTTATCGATGCTTGACATCGCCGCCGCTTCTTCTTTTTTTAAGGCAAGCACATGTAAGGGTGACAGCTTCACACCACATTTTTATAATTACTTCACCGCCACATTTTTATTACTATGCTTTCAATAATAAGCCTAGTGTTAAAAAATCAACAATTAGTTGCTGCACTTTTATAGAATAAAATGAATGAGGTGAATTTAAACACATTTCCATTGTATCTCATTTTTCATCATGCCTGATTTAAACTGGTTATTTTAATTTATTTTTTTTTAATTCTTCTATCAAAAAAGAAAATAAAAATCAGATTTTCAATCTCTTAGAAATATGATTAATCCGCTGTTTTTTTTTTTACATATTTAATTATTACAGCAATACATGACTCATATCCGTCTCTGTGTATGACAGTGTTTATTGACGATTACGTTACTGGATATTTTCACGACACATAAATAAACATCTGAAATTGGATGAAATAAAACACTATCACTGTCGTTCTTTATGCCAGTTTTACTAGAGAGACGACATCTGACAATAAAATGCATTATATTTAATTCACAAAAAAAATGCAGTCAAACCCCTCAGCGAAGCACATTGAGCTGTGCTGTATTTACAGGATGAAAGTGGAAAAATCTTCGTGTTCAAAATAAATTGCAGAGCAAATGTCTTCATCAAAATGAGATTAAATGGCCATTAATTATTCCTGATATGAAGCAGTGTATTTTAAAATACACTGTACACATCCCGAATAACCCAGTGACTCAGTTTCCTTCCTTAGAACTGAGCCAAAGTCTGATGAAGAGACGCACCCTAGTTTGCAGAAAGATTACATTAATGCCAGACTGAGCATATAAACCCATTTATTTGTGCTATTGTCATTTATGACCTGATAACATTTGACGGTGGGGCAACAAACTTTGTGCTGCATCAAAAGCACTAAAATATTTTAGCGTAGTGATGTAAAAACAAGATAAAACACTGAAATCAAATGAAAAAAATGTCTGATTTGTGCAGCTCTGTGCTGTCTCACCTGACATGTAGACGCTGAATTAACATGGTACTTATTTTTGGCAAGAACTTTATAGCATAAGAAAAACATTAATTGTTTATTAATCAGTCAGATATGTTATTTCGGAAAATATAATTTAAATCATGAATGGAAATGAACCATCTTCCAAAAGCAAACAAGCGTCGCCCTCTGATACTTCACATCAGTGGATCTCTTGTTGCAGGTGGTTTCACCTTTATAGAGAACGCCATCTGATTGTATTAAATGTAAGTTAAAGGCTTATGAAAAATACATAACTCCTTTGAAATGTCCCATAAACAGATAGAGCTAAACAAAAGCAGCGGTTTGGTCTAGGCTGACACCGGCTTGGCTAATCTGCCACCGGCTCGTAGACGGGTCCTTTGACAGCTCGGCACGCTGGCAGACGTCAGCATCGCTCCGCTGGGATCTTTTAGCAAACAAAGGACAATGCTGTAAGATTTCCTGTGGGAAATGGGAGTTTGGCCGGAAGATGTGAGCTGCCTGCCGAATGATAATGTCAGAGAGAGGCGATGGCAGTGTCATTTTAGTGAAGGAAAGATCAAAAAAGAGAAAGACAGCATGTCATTCTGGGGATTTGATACGGGATCGCAGCGGGGGGTGGGGGTGGGGGGGGGGCAATAATATGTGTGTGGTTGTAGTGGGTCCCTGTGTAAGATGCCTGTGACTGCAAGTGTGTCCTTGTGTCGTTATGGTGTGGCCTGCCTGTGGCGTGTCGGATCTGTGGGTGCACTATATGTGGGTCATGTATGTGTCTGTGTGTGTGACTGCTTTTCACATATTCCTGTGGTATGTAGACGTTTCTGTGTACGTGGTGTGCATCTGTGTTGGTGTGTATATGCAGCATGTATTTGCCATATGAATATGCAGTTTGTATTTGTGCTGGCCCTGTGTGTGTTAGTGTGCCCATGCAGTTTTTATATGTAGCATAATTGGTGATGTATGCTGTCAGTGTCAGTATGAATATGCAGTGTCTATTTGTTGTATGTTTGAGGGTATTGATCTGTATATGGATTGTGTAAGTGTAGTATAAACTGTCCGTGCATAAGTATGTACAAGTAAGTATGAATGGTGAATGAAACTGTGTGTCAATATATACACAATGTGTGTGAGTGGTATACACTGTGTGTCAATGTGGATATGCAGCGTCTATATGCAGTGTGTATGAGTAGAGTATATAGTGTCAGTATGTATACGCAGTGTGTATGGGTGGTACATAATGTGTGTCAGGGTATATGCGCAGTGTGTATATGCAGTTTGTCTTATGGAGTGTGCTGTGTATTTGCAGTGTATGAGTGGTGAGTACTGTCTGTACGCCATGTCTGTACCCCATGTGTACATCCAGTGTGTGTGACTGGTGAGTACTGTCTGTACACCATGCATATATGTCACGTGTTCATGCACTGTGTGTATGACTGGTGAGTACTGTCTGTACGCCATGTGTACATGCAGTGTGTTTCACTGGTGAGTACTGTCTGTACGCCATGTGTACATTCAGTGTGTATGACTGGTGAGTACTGTCTGTACGCCATGTGTA
>JABFDZ020000145.1:649583-663322 GCA_019775955.2 Pollimyrus isidori
CGGGGGGGGGCGGGGTGGGGCTGGGGGGGGGGGTTTGGGGTGGCTGTTTAATGGCCCCCCCCCCCCCCCCACCGCCCTCCCCGGATCTTTTGATGTAGATGTTATTGTCGATTACGGCCCAGGCCGACTTGATGGGACGCGGTCTTTATCAATCTGCCGCGACGTGCGGATCTTCGTTAGAGGCACCGTCACTCTCCCGCTAATTAGCCCGCGGCTCTTCTGTGAGCTCGTGGGGGAAACGGGGCGGCTGCGTTAATTAAAGCAGCACCAGAGGTTGGACGCTCTGTGTTCAGTGGCAGCTCTCTGTACGCACGCACGCACACATTATTATTATTATTATTATTATTATTATTATTATTATTATTATTATTATTATTATTGATAATATTATTATTAGTATGATGGTGATTCATTTGAGAGACGGTGCTGTTCGATTTAAGTGTCTCTGCCCTGTAACACCGGTGCTCCACTGCAGACTGTACCACTGTACTTCTCGCTGACGAGCCATAATGAAAATGTCCAGTAAATGGGAGAGGGGGACAGGGAGGGAAAAAAAAAAACATTTTTTAAAAATGCCTATAGAATATGGAGTAATTGGAAGAAATAAGAACAAAGGGTGTAATTTTAGATGGTCTTGGTTTGTTACTGTTTGAATGTTATTTAAGTCATAATGGCATTTAGAATAGGTGAGCCTGGGTGCGTGTTACCCCACCCCGGAGGTGAACGGCGGGCACCACAGAGAGGCAATTTCAGCCCCGTTATTTGTGGAGGGGCATTAATTAAATTATAAATACCAGTGTGCATGTTCTTTTTTGGTTTTCACCATTTTATTCGACACAAGTCTTTTTTTCTCTCTCTCTCTCTTCATTGCAAGTCAATTCCACCCTGTTTCATACTGCAGAAATAGTGCAGTTGATTTTGTTATTAATTAGTCATTTAAAATAAGTGCAGAGCGTGGCCGTGCCAGACGGCGCTCTCAGCATTAGATGGCTGTAAAGCAGCCTGGGCACTCTTTCATTTCCCTGCCACCCTTTTGCTTCGCTTTCCCCTCTTTTTTTAGTTAAAAAAGATGATGCTTTTTGAACTATTTACGATCGGCTAGTAATGGAGAAAACACGAGCGTAGCTTTTCTTCATAGACTAACCACATTGTCGCAGCTTTATAGAAGCCTTTGAGTCCTGGGGGGGAAAAGCGAATATTCATAGTGAAATTGTACAGAAAACTAGCCTACAGGTTAGTGAATGTCTGTGTATAGATGTATTGTATTATATTATATAATATGAGTGTCACTAATTCTTAGTTGTGCTTTGGAGGAATTGTAGCAAAGTCGGGTACATATAGCTGGGGGGGCAGGGGGGGCCTTACTGATTGTGCGGAGAGACCACTGTTCTCTTGGACTCATTTGTCATTTGAGTTTTTAGGCTTTGTCTGCTAACGGGCCGCGATCTACACGCCGCTGGTCGCGGTGGCCGTTTCGGGTTTTATTCCCAGCTCCTCTGATTCCGTTGTCCTGCTTGCAGAGAGGGGGCGTTCCACTTAGTTATGCCAGAACTAATTAAAAGAAATGGGGGGGGAGGGGGGGGAATGGACGGTGCTGACTTATTCCTGCAAACGTAGCGTTCACGTCGCCGCCCCGAATAAAAACGAGCCGCCCCCCCTCCCGGCAAGAAGACAGGCTTCTCGAAGGCCTCGTGTTATGGTTAGGGACATCCCTCGTTTATTAGCATATTGTCGCCGGGAAACGGCCCTTGCCTTCCCATGGTTAATGGGTTGGAGGCTCTTGTAACGCTACCAATTTGAACTGTAGCATGAGAGGTCAAGTTCGAGCCGGAGGCTGTGTTACATTCCCTCTCCAGCTCGGCATTTATTAGTGTGCCCAACAGGGACCTCGAGCGAGGTGTAATTTGGCATCCCGAATTTGAATGTCGCTGCTGTCGCCCCCCCCCTTCCCTCCTCAGGGTTAATTGTGTAGGAAATTGATAGTTCTTTTCAAGTAATTGTGTCCGGGAGAATTTGACTTCCTGCTGTGCCGGGGCCACTGTGGTTCCGATTCCAGTGGAGTGACGAGGCGGCGGGACGCCGGTAGGTGATGGCGTTAATGCCCCCCCCCCCCGATTGAATGCTGGCCCTCGTCTCGCATGTGGCAATCGGTGCCGGCCCATCATTCGGAAATTGGCTAATCGCGCTAATTGACAAGGCTCCCTTTGGTCGCGCCGACCCCCATCTTTATGCGGGGGTGGCGGTGGGTCGCGGTCCTCGGACATGAGCGTTCTGGTTCCCCGCGCGCATCCTCACCACTGTCCTCACCACCGCTGCGAGACGCCGATCAATGAGGAAGATTACAGGGAGGCTGTATCTGACTGGCCGAACATCCTCTGACCCTGTGTAATCTCTGTAATACCCCCTCAGGCAGAGCTGTCGGGGTGGGAGTAACTCCGCGCGAGCTTAGTCCGCTGCCGTACTGTTAGCCGGATACCCAACGGTGCCGTGAACCTGCCCTGGAGTGCCGTGTTCCATAGCTCTGTCACGTGATGCGATGCGTCACGCTAGCTTAGGCCGATTACCGTGACTGCTGATGATGATGATGATGATGATGATCATGATGATGATGGATAATTATTAGTGCTATCTCTTTCGGTCCCATGATGCCCCTCAACGTTCCCATGTTGCTACTGAGGTCCAGGCGTCCTGATTCCTTAAAAACAAGCGATTGTGTTCAATTTCTTCTGTAAAATAGCTTGTCTGACTGGCGGATGCAGCTTTTAAATGCACTTGTTTAGTCTAGAGTAATGCCGGCATAGTGTTTTAATTTTTCAAGGTCGTCTGGTCAAGCATCCAAAGGGCGGCATCCGTCTTCTTGGGGACGTTTCTGCTGCTGGTGCTCCTCAGCACGCCCCGGAGTGGTATTACGGCGTCACGTGGAATCCGCCGTCATTAGTATCTCCTGGGAAAATCCCCACAATTCAGTCAGTGCGCAATGGAATTGGCCTGCGATGGCAACCTCACTGTTCACGTTGCTTTTCTTTTTTTTTTTTTTGTCGTATCCCAAGCCAGAGAAGTAGGGCAGAGTCCGGTGATTTTTACAATGCCGTGGCGTTTCGGATGTTTGTGGGGGGCATCTAGATTCAGGAGTCCGTTGTCATGCACTCAGAAAACAGCCAGTCGCAGCATGTGATGAAAATCTTTACTCTGCGTGTTCTTCTGGCCGCAGTTAAACGCAAGTTAAACGCAAATGGCGCACGTCTCAATTGGTTGATAATGATGCTTCATTAAGGCGATAAATATGAGTGCGAATAGGACAGTGAATGCGTAACCGCAGTGTGTTGTGTTGCATTAAGCAGCGTGTGGTGTCATGTGCATCTCTGTGTGGGATGCCTGGATCGTGGCTCAGGTTTTACCTGGAAGTCGAATGCGTCTGATTGACCTGGGCTGGCGCTCTGCCTTGTGCGCCCCCAGGATGGAATGCAGTGGTTCCGTCCCGTCCCTCTCTCCCATCTGTCCAATCCTCCTCACTCTGTCTCTCTTCTTCCCACCCTTTTTGCTTTTAATAAGAATGTGTTAACGAGAGTAAGAGATCTTTTGGGTATAGCACAATTTATCAGAAAGGCATAGGTTTTGAGAAAAAAAAAGGGGGCCCTTCAAAGAAATTCTATTCTTCTTATTTTTTAATGTTTGATGAGACATTGAAAAGTTTTCCGACGTCGTGCCGTCTAAAGCGAACTGAACACAGGAAGCGTCTAATCACTCTTCACAGAAAAATGACTTCCAACCAGATTTAATTAACTGATAAGAGGGGCTTCAAATTAATTTTTCAAGGATGTTAGATTTTGATTAAGAAACTCCTAAAAGAAATAGACGAATAATCAATTTTTTAATCAACTTACTCAAATGGTAACTGGTTAATATGGTAATTCTGGCAATTAGGCCAAATACTGTAGTGCAGCCATTTCAATGCGTCCCCCTTAAAGGAATTATAATATCTTTACATCTAATTATCACGGTTATTTAATTTTTTTTTTGTGTGGCTACTTCTCAATTTCACTATTCATTTTTATCATCTTCTATTAGAATCATATTCAAATAACAAGTTTGGAACCTTAATAAAATGAAACTTTTTAAGCGTCGAATCCTGAATGGGCACTTGAAGGGAATCCGTCTTGCGTTGGGGCGGCGTGCTCGTGGGCCCTGGAGTGGTGATACGCTTAAAATGACACTTTCCTCCTCTTTCGGAGGCGTTTTCGGATGATTTTGGTGTTTTTTTTTTTTTCCTCCCTGCTGGTGTGAATTAATAGTGCTGAGCTTTTTGTTACCTGCCGATTTGAGTCTGAATGGAGAGAGTCTCGGTCGCAATGTTGTTGCCTGGGTTTTGTAATGCCATTTCAAACTCTATTTGAAAATGGACGGAAGAAGGACCTTAAGGAAGTTTAACGTGTTTGAACTGTGGTGAACGAGGGCTGGCAGATGGGGTGGGGGGGTGCTAAGGGCACTTTTTGGTGATGCGCACAGATGTTAGCTGGCAACTCGTGAACCAAGAGCATCTGCGTGATTTCTGTACATCTTGGCAACAAAAATAAAGGCATGACTTGTGCTGGCTGCGCAGTGGTGAAACAGCTAGACCTGTAGCTGAAGGGTTTGAGTCTCGGGAGAGGCTCTTCTGTTAAACCTTTGAATCAGACACTTGAGCAGAAGCGCTTGGGTAATAATCCGGCTGACAGATGAATGTTAAAATGTAGGTGTGCCAATCGGAATCACAATGTTAATATTTACTGGATGTGTGTGGTCCGTAAATGTTCTCGGTTTCTGACATTTCACTGCACACGCGTGACACATTTATGGCACCGGTTCGAGCATCTCAATTCGTACGAGTGTCTCTCGAAAAGCGCAGACTGGCACGAGCTCAATACTGAACGTAGATATTCAATTAGTGAAACTCATTAGCAAAACTTGGCGTTTGTTGTTGTTTTTTTATCCTCGGCCCCCCCCCCCCTCCCCCAGTCCCTGGCTCTGAATCAATGGTTTTGATATGCTAATTAGCGAGTAATTTAATTTCAAAAGGCCGCAATTAACAGCGGCGTTGTGGACACGATGAAGTTAAGCGGCGTAATCTAATTTGCATTAGTAACGAGCGGGGAGTAATTAGGGGACTAATTAGACACTTCAGACAGCACTTGTGTTTACTTTCTTAATGAAGTGGAGTTTCACTCAGCAGCCGGTGTGCCGGGCCGCGGCGGTGACTGTGTGACGGTGGAGCCTCTGTGGCAGAGGGCCGCCATATGCTTTACAGATTGCCTCTAATTACACGACTGGTACCGTTGAGCTAGCAGGCAGCGCCCCGCGCCACTCGTGCTCCAGCACCCATCAAAGGGCATCCTTTTCGGCTCGTTAGCAGATGCCACGTGGGCGGCTGGATAAACACGGGGCACTGCCGGAATCGCCCGCTAGGTCGGCTGCCAGCCGCGATAGCGCCACGCGGTGGCGGTAGGGAGCAGCGCAGGCTGACGCTAACAGCCTAGCCTCCTCTTCATAATCGTTTTCTCAAATCGTTTCACTGCCTTTTTCCCGCTGTTTGGAATGCCATGCCCCAGATGTCCTCTTCATTCAAAGGCCATGGAAAGTTTTCCGCCTCCACCCCTACTTGGAAAGCAGGCCGGTTCTCAGCCGCAGAAAACGCCATGAAATCGGGGCAGCGGCTGCTGGTGCACTTTTGAAGAGCACCGCCCGCTGAACGGAAAATATCAGCCGCGACGTGCAAGGCCGGGGAACGCGTCCAGAAATGGCGGCTGTGTGGGGGTGTTTGCGCGCTGCTGCCGTGAGAGACGGCACCTATCTGCTCTCTCTGCCCGGCCCTGTTTCCCCTCTCTCTCTGGGAGTAAGCGGCCCCTTTGACCTGCTGTCGCCTCGGTAAACAAGGTGCCCATGTTGTTTCAGCCTCTGCGTCAACTCTAAAGCCGGCCTCACCGTGGCAACAGGCGGCTGGCAAACATTCCATGGGCCTTTCCCAGCTTTGTCCACTGAGCAAGTATAAATTATCCCTGCACTTTTGTTGGAAATTAATGGCCTTAAAGAGACCACGCACTTTATTTTTTGGGCGGAGAAGAAGGATTTATAATTTGAGCTACCTTTTCCTTTCGTATGTTTTTAAGTTTTTAGTTGAGAAGACCGGGGTTAACTTTGAAAGATGTATTTGCGGTGGTGGCTTGTTTGTGGTACACTTTCAAAAGCTTTTGCTTCTGTTTGTGGTCGTCGGGCCTCAGTCTTTCTGCAGCCGTGGCAGTAGGTGAAGGAGGTGCGTGGTGGGTGAGCTCTGAGCTGCCGCGTTAGCGGTTAGCGACGGCGGAATCTCTCCCGTATTCCCAAAAATGAGCCTCCTCTCCCGTAACACGGTGTTCGCCGCCTCTCGGATTTTGCAGGTGTTCCCGGAGTCACGTTATTCATCGGTAATCCGCGTTTTTCAAATAGGATTCCTTTTTTTAATTAAGGATAATTCTTATGTATCCTTCAGAGTTGACCCACAGGGAGTTTACACGGTTTCAATCCGACACGGAGTACGAAACCTGATCGTCTCTCCGCGCGGAGGCCGTCGGGCGTTTATGTTGTTCCGATCGCGCGGCCCCGTGGCTCGCTCCCGCGGTGGAGCTCGGCGTGGTGGGAAAGCCGGGCGACACGGCGGGAGCGGAAACGCGGAAGTGTGACCCGATGGCCGTTCCCGGAAACGCCGAGACTCGGCGAGCGGCTTGGGCGTGTTTTTAAGCACAAATATAGAACCTTAGTTTTTGGAGCAGGGAATGAAGCGTTTTGTTCGGAATAGGTGGAGGTGAAGGGAAGAGTTTTTCTGACGACGGAAACGCCCCGGGCCTCGTCGGACCTTGCGCCTCATCGTGACCTTTCTTTGTATGGCAGGAAGAGGACTGGTGTTATCGCAAAATGAAGAGGTTAAAAACGGGGTTTATCCCTGGCGATTTCCATTCGGACATGTGCTTCCCCCCCCCAAGCCAACGAGGTTTAGCAGACTGAATAAAATAAGCTTCGCCGCCTATGGAGTCATAGGTGAAGCTACTGAGGGTTTGTCTAACTTTCTGCTCTGAATGAAGAAGGTTAGCAGCTTTCCGGGAAATAAAGGGGCTTAGCGAATGGGGTCGACGCCCAGGTTACCAGGAGTGACGTGGATCTGGCCTAACCAATCCCCCCTTTTTCTTTCTTGAATGGAAGGAAGATTTTAATAGGCAAAATGTTACGTCGCCCTCAAGGATTTATACGCACTCCATGAGTAATTTCGTGGGCGCGGTGTGCTTGTGCAGAAGGGGGTAAGAGGTCCATGTCGCCTTTTGGTGAACACTTAACTGCACGCACACACACGCATGCACTTACGCACGCACATGCATGTATATACACACGCCGGGACTTGCACAAAATACTTATAGTGCGGCATGATTTTTTTTTGTTTTGGTCCAAAAAAAAAAGTCATGGATTTTTGCACCGTTTACAATTTACGGGACTTTTAGCACAGTTGCAAATAAAGATATTCTTCGTGGTGTATTTTTTTTTTTAATAATTTTTTAAAGTTAATTTCAGAGAAACTGAATATTCATCAGCAGCCTAAGTAGGGGACATAAGTGGCTTGGTTTGTATCATTACGTGTTATTTAAGTGCTTTTTATTCAGAGAAGTTAAGGGCCCCGCCCGCTCTGCCTTTAATCTGCCGTAATTTGAAGGGAAAGTGCTCCTTTTATGTCGGGACCGGTTCTGATTAAGCTATCTGGTAGCGTGGCGACACGCCTTATCTCCGCATTCGCTTCGTCCCCGCAAAGATAAAGTTTCGCTTGCCTCCTTTGTCGCAGCTTGATGCTGCCTCGCGCACCAAGTCCGATTTCAAGGTCAGGCCACACAGGGCCTCCCCAATATGAAAGGAAGCCATTCATTTTTTTTTTTTGGTTCATGGGTGAGAATAGGGCATGGTCACCCCCCTGCCTGTATAAATTTTGGAGAGCAAGAGAGTATGTGTGGATTTAATGTGTAACCGTAACCCCTGTAGGTTTTATGGAGTTTCCCCTAACGCCCGCACTCGAGTCATTAACTCATACCTTAGTCGTGAAGCCGCACCTTTGCCAAACTTTCCCTCCCCCGCCGGGAAGTGGAAGTGTCCATCAGGGTAAATAAATTACTTTTATTGACTGTCTTGGTGGCATAAAAACAGGGCCGATCATGGTGTCGTCCACGACACGGCGCCGTTTGCGGCGGCTTCCAGAGCCTTTCCTGAGAGAGGCCTCACAGTCACGGGGCAGCACGGCACCTGGTACCACACCCTGGTCTTTAATTACGGTGCCCTCTGGGCATCCGAGCTTACAGGTCGCGCTAGCGGCGGCTCATGGCTAAGGTGGATGTAGCCTGAGTTTCCCGTGCGGGAGACGGCAGCCCAGACCGACGGATGGACAGAAGGGGGCAGGTCTTGGTCCGGCCCTTAACCAAGTCGCCGGCACTCGGCATTAAGGCGGAAACGGTTGCATTAATAAGCCTCTTCTTGATGTGCGTTCCCTTGCGCGGTTAATGACCGGGCGAAACCACGGCTTCTTTACCCGCCTGTTAATTGAGGCACGAGGTATTGGATGCTTAACAAGCCGTTCATAAATGCCCGAAAGCCCCTGCTCCTCCAAAATTGTGGGGGGGGGCAGAAGGGTTGCAAGTTCACACCAGTGATGGTAGGGGCTGCCCCAGGGCTTCACTGCACCAGCGATAGCCCATTTCCGGCTGGGGTGGTGGTCCTGTGGCTTTGGGAGGGGGTCTGTTTCCCTTGCTAGTAGAATTAACTGGCAAGCAAACGGTAACTGGTAGATGGGGTCGACGCCGCTGAACACACCCTACACAGCGCCTGCGAGCCCGGCCCACTTAACAAGCTAATTCTTCTATTTTCCTAGCATTTTAATTGGCCACCGCTCTCATTTACAGTTTGTAACAAACGTCTTATCGCGGGGGAGAGTGTTGCCGGCGTGGTGCTTACTAGTTTAAAACCTAAAGTGAATTAAAGCTATCTCTGTGCTTGGACATTCCACAATGAAGGCGGCGCACCTTCCTGTGCGTACGCACGCGCGCGCACACACATGATAGCCGCGAACCTGGCAGAGACTCGCCCACGCTATCTATTAATTAGCTTTCCTTTGAGCAAGCGCCCTTCTTTCTCTCTCTCTCTCTCTCTTTTTTTCCCCTCCTCTTTTTTTGCGTGTGTATTCATGTCGACTCCAGCAGCCATTTCGGGCCTTCCTGCTTTTAAGTCTCCTTTGTTCCCAATTAAATAGCTGCTGAGAAATAAGTTTTATATTAAAAAAAAAAAAAAAAAAAAAGAATAAATAAAGGAACAAAGGAGGCCGGGGAAAAGGCGTGTAGCCAGGCCGTTTTATTTACACGTATTTGTTTGGGAGGCGGCGAGGTACCATCAAACAAACGATCGCGCCTCGTCGTGCGGTGAGATACGCCCGATTCAGAATTAATTATAAAACCGGCATTCTAGCTTGCAGGGATTCTTAAGTTTGTTCATTAGCTATTTTAATAGCTAATTACTGTGTGGGAGAGCGTTAATTGGAATTCTTTAAGATAATATGAACTCTCCTTCCCCTTTCATTTAGGTTTTTTAGGTTTTAATAGAAAACCGGAGCCGTAATACGCTTAATGTACTTCTGATAGCGGTATGTAAGTACAGACGAGCTGGGTAATTGCATGTTTGTGTAAGGTGGTTTTCGAGGGCTGCATACTCGCGTGAGAGCAGTCGCTGGTGAAAGGTGCTCCGAATCAGGCCCGGGGTCAAAATTCTGAATTAAACGCGGCGAGAATGAATTATGGGCGACACTTCCTGTTTGGTAATAATGATCTGTTGCGAAGCAATCAACGGAAGATTTTAACAACTGATGTTTTTGAATTTAGGTATATGCTGTGACTGACTAAGGACCGAGACCATGAAATGTGGCGGAGGGTAGCGCGTGGCTCAGTGGGCTAAGCTGGAAGGTCTCCGGTTCGAGCCCGGCCAGCAGCACATCTGCAGGTCCTTGAGCGTGGTTCTTAACCCCCAGCTCCCTGGGCGCTGCTATGAGTGGCCGCCCTTCGCCGGCCAGCTTGCCAGTTGGGGGGGAGGCGTAAAGAGAATTTCCCCAAAGTATCAATTATTAAAGTATTAAAATAGAATGTATTGGTGGTAGATGCTCTTGTAGTGTCCTCTGTAAGTTCAGATAGTTCTGTGTTGCGACCTGCAGCCTGGGTTGGCAGGGCCTTAAAACACATCTGATTATCGGAGGCTGTTTGGATGCAAATCAAACGGAGATCAGAGTCTGCAGGGCGAATGTCCCAGCATTTAAACACCCAGAACCACCCTTTCAAAGAAACAGGCTTAAAATACACGTTTGATGTCCCTTTAAGGAAAGCTACAGTTACATTGCAATCTTGTCCCAACTTCTGCTGCTTGTCAACTTTTTCCAAGGGATATTCTGAATGATGCCTGGAGAGAAGTTGGGTGTAGCGAGACATTGTTAGGTGCCTGAATCTGAATCTGGACTGCAGCAGTCTGGACATCTGCCCTAAACCTATTTAATTAAATGATGCTGTGCACAGCACATCATGATCTGCGGACCGGTGTCACAGAGTCGAGATCGCCAGTGATCCCTGCTAAGAGGAAGGACAAGGAGTGAAACCTCACTGGACGCGGCTGGCCACCTTTGTATCGCCATAAGCTGTGTTTTAGGGAGCGCCGGAGATGCACAGGGGAGGAATGAAGTTCGAAAATGGAAACGAATTTGCTTTGGGGAAAAAAAAAAATCTGAAGGTGGATCAAACTGCGCCGAATAGGCAAGTTTGCAATTAGCAGCACTAGCGGAATAAATAAACTCGCAAAGCAAGTGCACGAAAAATGAGAAGCGCTCTGGTTTTAATATGCTGCTTAAAATTTAAAACCCGGTGCTAGCTGAATTGGAATAAACCAATTAAAACACAAGCCAGTGTCTTCAGTAAATGAATAAGAAATGATACACAATTAAGGCTAAATGAAAGCAGAATCACTTATAGACAAACCTGTGACAGTTTATTGTAGTTGTCATGATCCGGATTGAACGCTTCAGCATTTAAGACTATTTGGGAAGATTTGTGCTTGGTTAAATCACAGTTTATTTTTGAAAATGCAGCACCCAATTATTTTGTAACGTTAAACTTGCAAAATGGAGCTAATTGAAGGTGGCAAAGGTTTTTTTTTTTTTTTTTTTTTTTTTTTTTTTTTTAGGTTAACGGTGGGTCCAGATTTAAAAAATGATAGGGTTTTTTGAATATAATTATATGTCTCGCATTATTTTACGTGTTCAGTTGACAAAGCAGCTGCGACAAGATTAACTTGCCGTCTAATAAAAAGATAAGTCTGTTTTATGATGGGCAATCTAAACGGTCGGTTTTCGGAATGTTTCCCTGGGGTCTCTGTCATGTGACTCTATGGCGGCTCTGCTTGCTTTATTCCCAGGATGGTCTGTGCTTAAATGCGGGGGCAACACAGCTCCGTATCGGAGGTAATCCGGGCTGCACGGAGGAAAACCCCCCTCGGCTAACTCCTACTCCACCTTGCATCTGCATAACAGTCCCGAACCCCCCTGGAAAGAGTAATGCCCCAGGGGCTTTTGTGGCCCTCCCCAGTCGGTGTTTTTTGGGAGTACCATTCAAATCCAGATTTGTCTTGTTGAATTACGTTCCATTTTTTGGGGGGTGAATATTTCCTCCCATGCGAGTCGAGGTCATTTTTATACAGGATCATTCTCACTACGATGGGTGTTTTATTTTTTTATTTTTTTAAAGCAGTACTCTTATGCCTGAAGTGCTTGTAAATATGCTGGTTTTAGTTTCAAGAGGGACTCCTGGTGGGGGGGAGGGTATGGACATGGATGCGTGAGAGAGGCAGGCATGTACACGCACACCGATTCTCCAAGTGGGACCGTCGCCGTAGAGGAGGTTACAGGGGGGCTGTTTGACTGCCCCAGTTGTGTGTGTGTCTGCCCCCTGCCTGGGATCCGCTCTAGGACCTCTGCCCCTCCGGTATCGACTTACAGGGGTAAATTATACTCAATCACTGTAATTGCATCCCACACAGTGTGGGCCCCTGTGTGTTAAATTCTCGAGCCGGCCCTTGCCTCCTGCCAGCGCAAAGAGTGATGTCAGAGCTCAGTGCTGCGACGGCCTGCGTCTGTTTTCATTACATTGAACGAATTCCAAACGCTTTTTTACTTTCTTCATTTAAGGGAAAAAAAAATGAACCAAGTCCTGGTGTCTCACGTGTGCAAATGCCGGGCTATTTTGGTACGGGTGGGACGCACGTCACTCTTGGCATAGACAAAGCGTTTATCCTGAGCCCTCTGATCGCTGATCTGATGCCAACCCTCGGTAGGGCGGGTTGGGGTGGGGTGCCCGCCGGGTGCTTCCTGGGTTTGGCAGCGTGACTCTGGCCCGCGTTTTACCCTGTTCAGATTCGCGGGGTCTGAGCCGGAGAGGAAAGGGGGGCGGAACTTGGCACTCGATGCTCTGCCTCTTTAAAACTGCTCTCCCGAACGCCTTGCTGATGAAGTCACCCGGCTTAAAGATGAATAACCCCGGATAAATGGTTGGAAATCTAAGGAAGACCCAGTTGGGCTGAGACTCCGGTGTCCCTGGAGATACGTGTAGCCTTTAGCTTCTTAAAAAGCACTCTGCCGCTTCCTGGGGGTACTCCCCTTTCCTCACATCTCCATGTTTATCACTGAGCCTGGGTGGGCAGCCGTCCTGTCCTTCCCCCTCTGGACTGAGGGGCGGCGCTCTGCTGATGCTCTTGGCCCAAACGGCCCGGCTCCATATCTGTGGCCCGTTTCCTGTTTTCTCTGTGCCTCCCTTCTCCCAAGTTGGCCTTTGGGGTGAGCTGTGGCGTCCAGCTTTGGTGGGGGGGGGGGACGGTGCCGTCTGAACAATCCCTTTTTGTGACCTGTTCCTTTATAGCTCTTTTGGCACCTGCTTCACTTCTCAACGTTTTGGAAATGTAAACACGGGTAAAACGCCTCCAGATGTTGCCAGTTGTGCGTAGCCTCTGCCACAAATCCCAGTCAGGGAATGCCGATGGCGTGTGTGTGTGTGTGTGTGTGTGTGTGTGTGCGCGCGCGCGCGCGCATGTCCCTGCACCCAAGATTATGGATATACCTTTTAATGCGTGTCAGTGAGTGGGAAGATATGACTACTGTACCTTTTTCTTGTCATAGACTCAGCATCTGCAACCTATATCTTGATAGGATTGGGTGCAGACTGGTTTTAGATGTAGTTGCAGTTTATGGGGAGCTTCCTAACATTGTATGGCTCCTGCATCCAGAGTGAATCAATTTGTTAGACAATAGATATAATGCTGCTTCTTTTCATACAAACCAAAGCAGTGGACAACTAGGATTTGTGTCTAAATTGTTTCTCTGTTTATTATTACTACCATTTTTTGGTGCTGTAGTCCATGCAAGCATCTTTTGGATGTGATTCAGCGTTTACCTGGGTAGAGGCTCTCTGTGGATGTGGTATAGCAGTCACCGTGACTCTGTTCTCTCGCCGTGGATGTGGTATAGCAGTCACCGTGACTGTCCTCTCGCGTGGACGCGGCATAGCAGTCACCCTGACTCTGTCCTCTCGCCGTGGACGCGGTATAGCAGTCACCCTGACTCTGTCCTCTCGCCGTGGACGCGGTATAGCAGTCACCCTGACTCTGTCCTCTCGCCGTGG
>JABFDZ020000147.1:32678-42973 GCA_019775955.2 Pollimyrus isidori
CTCCTCACACTTAGCGAGGGCCCCAGCTGGCCCAGTTTGCACTGGCCAATTTATTTGTGTCGCTTCAGATTTCCGGGGCGAGGGAAGCTCCGGTTCGGCCAGATAGCGGATGAGGAGCGTGGCTGCGCTCGCCGATAACGGGCCCCCCCCTCCCAAGAAGTGTGTGTGTGGGGGGGTACTCCACTGTCTCTGAGAGTCAGCTCAGATGCACCAGGATGCCGGGGGGGGGGCTTAATTAGCGCCGTAGCAGAGCCGTTGCGGCGGATTGTTGTCATTTGAGCGGATTAAAACGCGTCTCGTACAGTAAGGCTCCCTCTCATCATTCCGTCCGAGGTGAAGTGACATTGCAGTACATGTGCGCCTGGTCCGGGTTAGGGAGCAGGGTCGCGGTGTACGCCGGTGTCAACGACTCCTTACCCATAATCCCTCTCTCCCTTCGCAGACACAGAGGGCTGCGAGCACAACTGGAGGAAGTTCCACGGCCACTGTTACCGCGCCTTCAGCCGCCGGCACGCCTGGGAGGATGCCGAGAAGGACTGCCGGGAACACCGCGGCCACCTGGTCAGCATTCACTCGCCGGAAGAGCAGGACTTCGTCAACGGTGAGCCGCCTGCAGGGGGCGACGGAGCGCACCGCGTGCCGCCGCTGCTAAGAGAGGCCACAAATCTCCATCGTCTTCACGGGAATCGGCTGCCGGCGGTGCTAACAGGAGACGGCTCGTTTAACTTAGAGTGAGACAAATTAGCCCAGGAAGAACACTGTCCCTGTAACTCCCTCTCAGTGTAATATAAAGGAATAACCACAGATTCTGAATAATCGATAGGAATTGAAACAGGACTTTTAAGAGGGTTTAAATCCCCCATCTTGCTCTTCTGCCTTCTGTACATCGCCGTCTTATTGCCAGTTTTTGGTTTTTTTCCCCCCTCAAGGATACCATGGAAATAAGTTTCCTCATCTTGTGGTGTCTCACTGAGATGGCAGAAGGAGTCAGATAAAAGACGTTCACAGAAAGCATATCTTAACGGGTAGCGTGCAGGTGACTGTCGTTGTGTTACGCAGCAGAGAAATTCAGGGGTCCTTCAGGTCTTGGAAAGCAGCTGAACATTTGTAAGGGTCCTTTTTTTCTCCTGAATAAGTGTGTTTAATTGCCTTGAAAATGGCTTCTCCCCTGCGATAAGTGGACCTGTGCCATCAGGCAGATTAATTTGCTCCATAATGATGTTAATTGTTTACATGCTGATTGCGATTGTATTTAACTCCATGCAAAAGTCACACAAATGCCTTATAAAGATGGAAGGCAGCTTTATTTGTCTTTGCAAAATGTATAAGTCATGATGGCTAAAGCCTTGACATAATGGCAGGTATCTGACAAGCTGTAAACGATTCGCATTTAAAAGCTCGCTTGCATTGAGTGACGCATGTAAGAATGCGGATTTATTTATTATTTTTTCGCACATTGTTTCCAAAGTTCAGTTGCATTATTTCAAGCTCGTAGTACTTTATACTCATATTCAAAAAGGTCAAATGCAGGTTTTGTAAGTCAAACCAAAGGGGTAGTTCAGCCGCTGACCTCGTTCGTCGCTGGTTTCGCGATTCGCGCTCAGGAGCAGATGAAAGTCAAACTCCCTCGTCCCTCTACACTCTTCGTGCTGTAAGCGCTAATGCCTTCCCAGCATGCACTTTTCACACCCTCGCTGGCTGAGGCGGCTTTGACCTCCCGTGACCTTTGACCTCACCGACGTCTCTCGCCTCCCACAGACCTGAGCCACGAGAACACCTGGATTGGCCTGAACGACCGCACCGTGGAGGACGACTTCCAGTGGACAGACAACATGGCTCTGGTACGTCCAAGCTGCCTCCTGACGGACACCGCGCAGCCCCTATCCTCGCCTCTAGATTTCGTGACGTGTCACTTTTGCCAACACTGGTTGGTCAAAACCCCCTAAGGTCACTCACTCGGCATGGCAGAGAACTCTTTAGAGCTTCAGCGCGTCTTAAACGAGTGACTTTTCTGCATTTCAGTGCTTCTCGATGCCATCCTCCGGCCTTCCGCAGCTCTGTTCCACCCATACAGGCCGGATTTTACATGTCAGCTGATTATAAAACCATAGATAATCTGTCTCAAGCTTGCGGCTGCTGGAACAGAACCAAACGGGCCGCCGGGGGGGTTGGGGACTGAGCATAATCTAGGCAGTGTTACTCCTAAGTTAGCTGTAAGCTCCCCTGCTCATCATTTAGGGATTTAGCAGCTGCCATTAGCCTAGACCGGTGACAGGGGCTACAGTGCATGAGGCTCTCGCTCATACATACCATCACAGCCAGAGTCCCAGGCCCTCCACCTCCAGCTTAATTACCGGCATCTTCTCTGCACAGCAATACGAGAACTGGAGAGAGAACCAGCCGGATAACTTCTTCGCGGGTGGCGAGGACTGCGTGGTGATGATCGCCCACGAGAACGGGAAGTGGAACGACGTGCCCTGTAACTACAACCTGCCCTATATCTGCAAGAAGGGCACAGGTGAGGGGGGGGAGTAGCAAGCCCCAGTTACTCCCAGCTGTGTTACACACCTCCGCAGCACCTGCCCCGGGTCATGTCTGCCAGAGGTAGGGAGCGGAGAAGCGGCATAAAGAGATTGGACCTCAAAACGAGTTGGAGGTACCAGTGTCTTTCTGATAAGGGCTTTTATTTCCAGAGCACGAAACCTAGCTTACCTTTAGGGGGCGGTAGAGAGCAGCACAGCGTTTGGGCCCAGCCTTTAGGGGCCGTGTCTGTGAGCCTCTGTCTGTAAACCTCGAAGGATTCTCATAGGAAGCCCCTTTCATTCCTACCACCGTAAAAGAATTGTCCGGGCGTCCACCTCTGTTCAGTTAGCAGTTTTTATTTGTGTCTTCACCTTCAGTGGCTGAGAAAGAGTCTGCATCCAAGGCGTCTGGAGATGTTTAAGTTCTGTGTTCCACTGCTCATTTACTGAAAGGTCAGACGTAAGCATCTCTGCCAAGGATGACCCTCACATGCGGAGAACGGCCCTGTAGTGTCACTTGCGGGGGGGGGGGGGTCTCGTTCATCAGCTTGGGCCTTGGCGCAGGACTTGTTGGTGAGGAGAACTTTCTCCTCGATAGGAACATCTGTCTGTTGGGGAGGGTCTCCCCTTGCCGGAGTCTGCTGACTCCCACGGAGCACCTTTCAGAGGAAGTGCCCCCCCCAGCCCTCCGCTGCACACCATAGGCTGCTGTTAAGTCCTCCCCAGGAACCTCCGTCTTAAAACCCAAGCCGTCGCCACCTGTTACCGTTACACCCGCCCCACTGTGCTCCTGGCCCCTCACCTTGTGTTTCTGATCACACCCACTGTTGTCTTGACCCCGCCCCCAACACTTCCAGCTCCGCCTTCCGCCCTAGCACCAGCCAATCTCTGCACGCTGAGCGATACGGGCTGGAGTCTTGATTGGCCGGTCTGCAGGCCGGCTGACCTCCAAACCTTTCTGCGTCCAGCGCGTCGCTCGGTCTGCCGGCCTGACTTAGTCGCCTGGCCTTCCAGCAGTGTGTCCAGGAACGGCAGGCCTGATCGCCTGGACACCAGCCTGAGTCTCCAGGAGGCTGATCGCCGATCCCTCGGCAACGGCTCGCGATGGCCCCTTCGGTGTTCCTGTGCGCTTCAACAAAGCCAAGGCCATGGAGCTTTGAGCCAGTTGAACCAAAGATGTACAAGTCAAGGAATCAACCTGGTTCTGCTAAATAAGTAAACGTAAATTATTTAAAAGAAATCACTTTCCGGTGCTGTAAGGAGTCCAGGAAACGTAACTAAGATCAAACTAATCCCCTGACTCTGAGCTTGTGCCGGACGAGCTCAAAAGTCCGGGGCTGTTACAGTACAGTACAGAAAATGCTCTATACATTCTATAAGCCTTAGAGGGGAATCTCCATATTATATGCCTGATTCAGGAATCTTGTAGGATTTATAGAAATATCAGACTGAGGTGAACAGTGGGGTGACTCGCGCTGGATTGGCGTCTCGCTCGTTCTCCCTGACACCTCCTGCTCTGCTGGTTGTCTGTCTCCATCGCTGCCTCTTCCGTGTGAGGGAGCCGCGGGTCTCCCCCCGTGGGGGTGACGGCGTCAACGGAGGTCGCTAGCAACAACAAGCTTGGCCTCCCCCTCCAAATCAATCCTCTGCGATATTCCTCCCATTCGACATGTTTATTGGGGGGGATCAAATTTACGATTAATTTGATTGTAAATGTGGCATGAAATGTGACTGGAGGATTAATGGCGTCGGGCTCCCGTCCCGATTGGAAAAGGAGGCGGGTTCTCTGCTCTGAGGCAGCTAAATGTTTGCAACTCGCCCCCCTGGGGACTAATCAGCTATTGTGGAATCCGTGATTATCCAGCATGGGACGGACAGCCTTGCCACACAAAGGCTCCCAGGACTGCCATTAATTTGTCATTACCAAGAGCGCCCTCTAGGGTGAGGAATGGGAACAGCACACAAGACCTGACACCCCTTGCACTCCATTTATTAATTGTGGTAAATTATATATAATTTGGGGTTGTCTGGACCTGGAAATTTGGTGATGTACTGCAACTACAGAGGAGATTATAAGCTAAGGGGCAGGAGTTCCACCTCTCTGCTGGGTCACTGGAGTAAAACCTTACACACAGCCCCCTCCCAAACATGCCACCTTAATTAGTTAATTACTCAATTGTTTTCATTTTTCGATTTATATGAATAATCTGCATATTAAAATCACAGCTCTTTTAGCACCCAATCAGTGAATCAACACTTTGATACTGGAGTTAAAAGGAAGGACATTTCTAAAAATAGTACTGATTAAAAGTGAACTGGGAGTTCTGGAGTGGTAAAGGACGTCTGAGCATTGGAATGGAATGGAGAGGTGTGTATTCTCAGGCCGGGTGTGTGTGTTTTGGGTCATCTGGAGAATCGGGGAGGTGGGCAGCGTATGCTGTGTGCTGTCGGCCCAGTTCTGCCAGGCCCGTTTGACTGGGTCAGATCTGCTATGATGTATACTGTATAAGACCTTAACATCAGAGAGGGCTTCTCACTCTTCAGTGGTTTAATGTATATAAAGTCCATAGTTTCAGCACATTGCGAAATGGCTTATTCCAGATCGTCATTACCGCATATACAGAGAAACATTTTCTGTGTTCTGGCCTAAACTAGTCCTAAGGTAGTTTCTATTAATAGCTTTATTTTTTTAATCAGTGCCAGCAGTAACAAAGTTACCGGTAATCTAATTCTAGGTAATGTAATTCTGGCACACCCACACATCAGAACACAGTCCGCGGCCCACTGACACGGTGCATGAAGCCATTAAAGGGGCATGACTCCTGTTCTGCCTTCCCCAGTGCTGTGCGGAGCGCCCCCTACTGTGGACAATGCGTTCCTGATTGGCCGGAAGCGCTCCCACTACGACATCCACTCAGTGGTGCGTTACCAGTGTGCTGACGGCTTCCTCCAGCGCCACGTGCCCACGGCCAAGTGCCGCGGCAACGGGAAGTGGGATCGGCCCAAGATCATCTGCACGAAGCGTGAGTGGGCACCCGGGGGGGTTGGGAGGGGGTACTACGCCACCTGCCTGTCATTTAGACCATTACAGTATGTTGTTTTTTGCAATTATCAGATGTTTTACCCCTGAAGAGTACAGTGTACAAGGTCTTCACAGCACTCTCATCTGTCCAGCTTCCAGACACTTCCCCTGAAGCCCGTTTGAGGCCCCCTGAAGCCCGTTTGAGGCCCCCTGAAGCCTGTTTGGAGGCCCCTGATGCCCGTTTGAGGGCCCCATAAGCCCATTTGAGGGCCCCTGAAGCCCGTTTGAGGGTCCCCGAAGCCCATTTGAGGGCCCCCGAAGCCCATTTGAGGGCCCCTGAAGCCCGTTTGAGGGCCTCCGATGCCCGTTTGAGGGCCTCCGATGCCCGTTTGAGGGCCCCCGATGCCCGTTTGAGGGCCCCTGAAGCCCGTTTGAGGGCCCCTGAAGCCCGTTTGGAGGTCCCTGATGCCGTTTGAGGGTCCCCGAAGCCCATTTGAGGGCCCCTGAAGCCCGTTTGAGGGTCCTCGAAGCCCATTTGGAGGCCCCTGATATCTGTTTGAAGGCCCCTGAAGCCCGTTTGAGGGCCCCCAATGCCCGTTTGAGGGCCCCCGATGCCCGTTTGAGAGCCCCTGAAGCCCGTTTGAGGGCCCCTGAAGCCCATTTGGAGGCCCCTGATGCCCGTTTGAGGGCCCCTGATGCCCGTTTGGAGGCCCCTGATGCCGTTTGACGGGCCCCTGAAGCCTGTGTAGGCCGTTTTATGAAGCCAACTCTCAGGACAAAGTGCTTAGTGGAGAAAACTATTTTGGTGTTTTTATTCAGATCATTGCTGCTCTAAATATGAGCGGCTTACTGGCCACCAGGGTGGGTTACAGTAAGTGGCAGTGATGATGACAGTAAAACTCTGGCAGTGTGGGGAACTCCTAGGCCCTGTGGATTGCATTAGGGACCTGGACAAAGGGACTTGCTGCATAGGCGCTGCGATGGACGGCGAGCTGAGAACCAACATCTCCAGCACAGCAGGGCACAGTTTGGCAGTAGAAAATTCAGGTCCACAAAGTAAAAACCCCGACCAATGGTTTGTCTCAATGAACCAGTTGAGTGCACAGTGTCGCAGTTACAGATCATTCAACTTGGTTGGTTGGTTGAAATAAAATTGTGGTCTGGATTTTTACTTTCTGAACACTCATGGGAGTTGCATAAACATGTTCTGAGGGTAGAATGAAAAAAATGATTAGTTCAGATAGATAGCCAATCAGATTGGAGAGAAAGTGGGTCCGCAGCTAATGAAGGCGGACCATCCAATCAGATGTCTCGGTCTCACCTCCTGGTCCATCTCTGACAGCTTGTCATGAGCTGCGTGGGTTCTGGAGGCCCTCAGCCAGCAAGGAATGTTGCTGAGGGGCTAAGTCAACCACGGCACCTTGGTGTGCTGCCTCAAGAGCGCCATCAGCAGGCCCTGTGAGGGAGTGCGCCAGCTTGATATGCGGAGCCCAAACCAAGGAACGGGGAGTGGAAAGTCACCCCCCCAGTCTCACGCTTCAGGGCCGGTTCCCCTCCGCTTGGCTCCCATTACCCCCGACACGGGCCACAGGAAAGTGGCTGCCCCATTGAGCAGCGCCTGATGTACGAACCTTTAAAACGACTCGAACGGCCAACGGGGGGGTCGTGAGAGAGAGAGAATGAAAGGAGACTGGAGTCTCAGAAAGGAGCTGACCGCTGTCCGCCGTGTCTTTCAGCTCGCCGCTCCCACCGCTACCGGCGCCATCACCACAAGTCCCGGCACGAGCGGCGGAAGCACAGGAAGCACGGCGCTGGCGGTCACCACGGCGACGAGGAGGGCCGCGGCCACTATTAAACGGAAGCGCCCCGAGCCCCGGCTCCTCGCCCTCCCCACCCTGGCCCCGCCCTCCGCGGGTCAGGCTGCCGCTTCAGCTCGACCGGGAGGCTTGAGAGGCGACCGCCAGGCCTTTCAGGGGACTATAGCAAGCCTTCCCTCCGCCCTCATCCTCCTTTCCCCTCCCCCATTCCGTCTCAGACTTTGAAGGATCCGTCCCCTTTATCCCCTCGATTATTCCTGATCGTTCCTCCCTTTTTCTAAGGCCGCTGTTCGTCTTTAATATTCATTTTACGGTAGAGGATGGAATTTAGTAAACAGCTAGTTGTAAATACTGTATCCTTCTCAGGGGTGGAGCATTCAGATCCAGAGAGTATAAATCCAGACCGAGATTTTGTTCAAACCAGCCCGTTAAGGACCCTGTGAATGTGACTCTATATGCTCAGCTGGTTGGTTGAAACGAAACCTTGGTCTGGGTTTGTACTTCGGGGACCTGAACCTTCCGCCCCTGATCCTTCTTTACACGACAGAGTGTCAGGCCAGAGAGCTGAGGCAGGCGTGCGTTTGCACACCCGTGGCCCTTTAGCACTGACTTTATTTCTTTCCGAACATCGGTGTGGCCCTTAAAGCGACGATTTTTTGCTTTGCTCATTTCAAACGTCTCATCGCGATTCACCCCAGAGGGTGTTTTTTTTTTTTTGCATCTCGTATCTCTTTTAAACCTTCCCCGTTTTCTACAAGAAGAGTAGGCGTACGTACTAGATCTCTCTCGATTCGCTGTCGTACCTTTGCATCGCAGTGTTCAGACATCTCAGTGAGAATGTGGATTATTGGAAGTGTCCAGTGATTTAGGATCCTGAGCAGCGGTGTCGGCCCAGTTCGCTGGCGTCCGGCTGCCGGGAATGAAGCGTTCTGACCCATGGGAGACCTTTCACCGCCAGCCCCGCTGAGGACCGCATGGATGGAGAAGGCCGTGTGGAGCAGATGGATGGAGGGTGGAGCAGAGAGAGGGCAGTTGGTGGGGGGGGCATGGGCACATGTATCTGAGATGTGGTGGGGGCCAGGGTCTGAGCGTCTACAGAAGGACCGTGTGGAATTAAGGAATTAAGGGCTCTGCCATGTTGGTGTCCACCGCTTTGGACGAGCAGGGCACGCACGGCTTGCGGAGGGTCAGATTCTGCGTAACCTCTCCGTGAAGCCTGATAATCACGCCGGAACTACCGGTTCGGCCCCTTTCCGAGCCATTCCTGCTGCCTCCGCGCCTCGTGGAATAACGGGGCTGAATGTCTGCACAGTCGATCTTATTACAGCCCGTTCAATAATTCATACGCTGTACCTCCGCAGCATCTGCCACTCAGAGCAATAAGAGGCTGTTTCTACCTGCGTTTCTGACGCTTGCACTTCCCAGACTTTATATTGTGACGTCACGATTTGCTGGAGCGTGATTGATTCCCGCAGGAGTGCAATTCAGCCAGTAGGCTTGGGTTCCACCTGTCAGTCATCACCACGGAAACGCTGCCACCGAATAGAATTGGCCAGAAGGCCAATCGGGGGGCTTGCGGAGGCTTCGCAGCCACACCAGAGAGCGATTGATACCTCAGGTGCAAATTTGGCGCGGATCTGCATAGGCAGGTTGTTGGCAGACGACTCTGAGATGCATCTTTCCTATTAAAAATGACTCAGTGCCCCTCATGCCGCCCCCCCTCCCCGCCCCCCACCACTACAGGCATTTTCAGACTCCCCGGTTGCGGCCTGAAAAGGCAGACAAGCGGCCTCAGACGAGACTGCCTGATTGCAGACTCTGATTAGGAAGATGAAGCACTAAGTAGGAGCGGCCCTCAGCCCCGGGGTGAGACTTCAAAAGCCAGCTGCAGCTTCGCCCGCGGCGTCTCCATCCCACTGGCTGCCATTCGCAGCCGGCATATGAGCCGCGAGAGAGCCAGCTCCTTAACGAGTCCGCTTCCCACGCTCGCCCCCGTCTCCGTCCCTTCCTTCGTCGGTCCGCGAGCGTCCCGGACGTGTCGGCGGGCGTGTGTTTCGGCGGCGAGGCTGGGTTTACGGCACGGCGTCGCGGCGAAAGCGTAATTACCGACGGCGATGGGCGAGACCCGTTGGCCTATTATGATCCTATAGGGGTCGATCCCTTGCCCGCACCGTCATAAAAATAAAAGATTAATGTTCGGAAGCACGAGATGAAGGAAACTGTTGGCCTGCTGTCAGCGCTACGAGGCGACACAGGTGTGGGGAAAATAGGACAGAGATGTGGGGAACAGTCAGAAGAACCCGGTGTCACCATTCCCTCTGTTTAATGTCGGCTTTTCACGAGAACCACAGATCCATCAATGACTACAGCAGAGCTGCTCCTTTTTTTTTTCTGGGTTACAAACGTGACAGAACCCGATGAGCTCGGCTCCCATGTGAGCTAACGGCTAAGCTAGCGGCAGGCTGAGCTGTCTGACCTGCCACCGCAGCAGGGATCGGCATCCTCGACAGCCCCCGGCTGATGTGTGTGTGTGTGTGTGTGTGTGTGTGTGTGTGTGTGTGCGGGGCAGTCACTGCCGAGGGACGTGTGGCTGTCACAGATTTGCAGGTTAACGGGCGCTACGCTGTCTCTGTCATCCATGCGGCCATGTTGGCACCAGAGCGATCCGTGTGGCATCCCTGTCCTCAGTGGTCTCAGCGTGTGGAGGAGGGAGAGCCATTCAGACCCAGCATGGCGGATAATCAACTGAACCTCGCACAAGCTGCCCCCCCCCCCACGCCAAGGCTCTGATCCACTCTCCACCGCGCTCTCATTAGAAGTGGCCTTCTGTCCCAGCTGTGACTCAGACAACCAAAAGAAAAGCCCCAGAGTAGTGATGGTATGGGGGGGGGGGGGGGGGGTTTTAAAGACCGCGGTAGGGTCACCGATGATTTT
>JABFDZ020000147.1:43353-58249 GCA_019775955.2 Pollimyrus isidori
GTACTCTCAGACTTCCATTTCCGGCTCATGTGACCTTTTCACGTCAAATTTTGGTTTCCCACTCTCCTCCCAGTGCCTCCAGTTGTGCGGTGTGCGTATGTACGAACGCGCGCGCGCGTGTGTGTGTGTGTGTGTTTGTGCACGTGCATGTTCTTTCGTGATCGTATTTGCCTTACCTTACATACGAGCCCGTCCCCATTGTAGAGAGATTGAAAACTGAAAGCGAGCGAATCGGCCCCTGATGGATGTTTTTAAACTGATTATCTAACGCCACCCCCCGCCGGGAGCGAGCGTGCCGTAGACGCGGCAGAAAACGGGAGATCTCACCTTCCTATTGCTCTCGTTTATTTGCCCCGAAGAGCCCCGACAGTTAAGTCCTTTGTCTAGAGAGTAAAACACTTCGGAACGTTTGATGCCATGATTTCCTGTCTTATATATGGGTGTATTTATTTATATCTCGATGTTTTAAGATGTGTTCTTTCATCAAATGCTTGGTTACAGATGAAAATAACTCACCGACAAAGCGCCTTTCTGGGTTTAAACCAGCAAGTGGTCATAAGAAAGAACCGGGAATCCAAAAAAAGAGAAGCGGACCTGTGTCTCGCTCCAGAGCCTGTAAAGCATTTCTACTCTGTGATGTAAATACCGTGGGATTTTTGAAATACTTTGGAATCTTGATATCTGTTTGTCCCTTAGGGGCCTCATTTGCAAAGCATTCTGGGCCACACAGCACTCTGGAATCCCCCCCAAAAGCTGTAGCAACTTTAAAACCAACTAATAACCTTAACAAACGCCTAGGGGGGGGTGAGTGCGATTTGGTGATCCGCCTGTCTGCTTGTGTGTTGGGGGGGATGCTTTGGAAATGTGGCCTTTATGTATTGATCAGTATTCTTAGATGTTATCAATTCTAGTCTTGTCATTGTATTTTGTTCTTTACAAAATTGGAAAAAAAAAACAAAACATTAAAGGACTGATTGGATCCATCTTGTTATTGAATGGCCCCCGTCTTGTTTGCATTTTAAACTGAAATTGAGGTTCAGTTTTCAGTGTCAAAGGGTATTGAGTTTATCTGATATATTAATGTATAAGGTCATATGTAACTTCCTTGAACTGTAGACTGACATGGTGCCTTTTGAACTCATTCCCTTTTTCTGGCAACTAGAGTGATGGTTTTATTAGTGATGGCAAACAAATGTCAAGGCCTGCAAGTCTGCACGGTTATTGCAGACTGTCAGACTCCTTCAGTTTCTGCCAACCATCCATTGTTATGAAGCAGGTATTGATCCCACAGCTGTGGACTTCTATGCTTCTATGATTACTGAGCACGGAAACTTCTCCATAAAGGCCCGAAATTAATTTTTAAACGCGTGTCATTGCCCCAGATAAGTGGTCTGAAGATGAATAGATGGGTGGCTCATTGACTGTAACCGTCCTTCCTGACTAGCCGAGTTTCTAAAGATGAGGTCTCCCGTAGTCTCACCCTAGTGATCAAAGTGTTGTTTTACATTTTCCTCGTTTGATTACGAAGACCGAAAAGCACAACGTAGATTTGTGGGTTTTAAGTGCAAATTAAGTTAAATTTGTGAGTGCAAAGATTAGAACTTCAGGAGACACTCTGAACGCTGCAAAGCGGGAGTTGATTGCCCTCTGCATATAAGGACATTCAGCTGTGCAAACATCGAGGGGTGTAAAAACACCCCAGCTTTCATTTTTCTTCATTCTAGGGGTCCCGTCTGTTGAACCTAAATCCTCACTTCTACTAGGAAATAGTAGACTGTTATAATGTCATGCTGCTTCATGGAAAAACATATCAGAAGACATTATCTGCAGACATAACAGATCAATTACTAGAGTCGATTTTGCGGGGTACCACACGGTGCAGATTGACAAATTTATATATTTAGCAGAAGATTTCATCTCAGCTGATGTACAAGTATGGATCAGAGAGTAGGGTCAGCCAGCCCCTGGAGCAATTGGTGTTAAGGGCTGTATTTAAGTGCCCAGCCTTGGGATTTGAACTGGCAACCATCCAATCACAGGGTCCCAACTCACTCACTACCAAGAAATATTTGGATGAAACACCCAGATAATGGATACTGATGAAACCTCGGCACTGATCCTTGTTATCCTTGTTAGTTCCTCGATGATTGTGGTCTTGGAAGGCCGGTCTGCAGCATAGTCTGCAGGCTCAAACACACCTATTAAGCCTGTAAATTAGCTTGGTGTGTTTGAGCAGGGAAATCTGCAGACCGGCTATCCTGGACCACAACTGGGGAACCCGGGTCTAAAGGAGCAGAGCAGAGAGCAGTTCTGTCATGATAGCAACCTCTAAAATCAGTCCACCATCACAGACCTTATGGAAACGGCATGTCCCCCATACCCTTTGGATAACACTGTATGGGGGGGGGTGTTTACCCAGAATATACCCATGAACGGTGCTGCGAAAATAGAAAACATGCCATATGAATGATCTGCTTCGGAAAAGGTGAACAATGCATTTCGTGAACTGCAATTATTGTGAAGGAGCGGCAATCATGCGCTTGATAAGGTGGAGAATGAGTGAAGGGCAAAGCAAAGTTAGACTTGAACAGCGGGACTTTGGGAAGGTCAGCATGCTAAGAAAGATGCCTGGTAGGAGAAAGGAGTCCAGGAAACCGTGCAGAAGGCTCCGGAATGTTTGCTTCCCATGAACTCCGGGGTGTGACCTGCGTTTGGCACGATCTACCACTAACCAGTAAGCCAGAAGATTCTGAGTCAAAGTGGCGATGCGAAGACAGACGGCAGTGGGACTCTTCAGCAGAGGACATTCTGCAGAGTCGCTGTACACAAGAGGGCAGCCTCTGGTCCTCAGCTCCCCACTTGGCGGGTTTGTCAGGAGGATGACGGCACGCGTAGCAGAAGTAAGACAGAACCCCAGGGAATAGGTGGGTTTCGGTCCTACAGGAGGCTTTTTGGAGAGTTCGGACAGAGAGGAAACGCAGTCAAGGATTCTTAAGCCTTCCAGAGAGAACCGGCAAAGCGCACGCTGCAGTTCACAAAGCAAGCCCACCAGGACCGTTTGGAAGTCAACAGATAAGAAATTCATTTTTATTTATAAGCAAATGCTCCAAAGTTTTGAAAAAACAGATGTGAAATATCTAAACATCTAAATATAACTCGTCTTCTGGCTTCCCTGATTAGGGCTGGTTCACTGAATGAGAGCCAATGCAATGTCACGCAATGTGATTTTTTTCCAGTTTAATGTGGATTTTGACAGCACTATAGTGGACATTTAAAGATTTTACTTTATAAATTGCGATTCCCCAATGAAATTAAATGATACTTTATTTTCAGAGGTACATTAAAATGGTTCTTCTCGCCTATTCTGTCTTTACTCTCCTTTGAGACACACACGCACACAACTGAGAGCAAAGCTTGGGGTCTAACTGCAGGGTCAGGTCATTTATCCAGCTCCCGGGGGGCATCTTGGGGGGTTAAGGACTTTGCTCAAAGGTCCAATTGGGATTTTAGTATTCCGGAGAGGCCAGGTCTCACACCAGCAACCAGCAACGGGGAGTCAACAATTAACAAGATAGCATAACAAAAATCAGGACACAAGAACAAGAAGAGAGTGAGAGTAATCTCTAGCCAGCTTTGAACCCATCACAAATGAGTTGGTTGGTTGAAGGCTACCCACTATGCCACACTGCAGCTATGGGAGAAGGGAATGGAATGCATTAGGACAGGATGCCCAGCAACCTGCTGGCCGGACAGGGAACAGACACTGGACAGTGACTGAGCCTGACAGGCAAATTCATAATATCGTCCCATCATGCCAGCAACCTCTTCATTTCTACTGCCTCCTGAACAGATGCCACTTCCTCAGCAGGCCGCAGTGTAGAGACGCACACTGGCCACTGTAAGCTGATACAAAAAAAATACACAACAGCTTCCTACACACATTGAAAGACCCGAGCCTTCTCGGAAATTAGAGTCTGCCTTGGCTTTTCTTGTACGGCGCTGCTGTGATGATCACTCAGTCCAGCCTGCAGGTGAACCCCCAGGATGGTGTAGCCCCGCACCACTTCCACTTCCTACTGTAAGCCCTCTACTATAGTCCTCTGTATTCTGACTCGTCATTGTCATTATATCCTACAATGTAAGAGTCATCTGAGAAATTCTGTAGATGGCAAGAGCTGTGCTGGAGTGGAAGTCGGGCGTGTAGAGGGTAAGCAAGACGGGAGACGGGACGTCTCCCTGAGGTGCCCCAGTGTTGCTCAGCATTTCCGTCTGTTAGATTCATAATCCATGATCCTGGAGACTGTGGGGGCTTCATGCTGCAGTGTCCTGAGTGTCTTATCCTGTCAGAGTGTCTGGACGGCGTTAAAGGCACTTGAGACATACTGGCAGTGGTGCCATGCTTGTCTAGCTGGGAGAGTGATCTGTCCAGCAGTGTGTGCCTAGTAGCCAAGCTGCAGGGGATCCAGGCGGTGTGTTACCACGGGGCCCACAGCCTTGTCTGTGCAGAAGATCTCCAGGTCTTTCATCACCTGGTCAGTGGGGACAGACAGACCAGGAAGTGGAGTAGAGATGGAGACCTTGGGTTTGACACAATATGTTTTAATGTTATATTGTAAATCCATCAAAATATAAATACACAAATATAAATACACACGCTCTTCTCTTGAGCAATACCAAAACACCACTACCTGAAACATTAATCTCTAATGATGTATTTTTCCATCCTCCAGTACGCTTCTGAAAAAGTTTGATTTAAGGCAAAAACACATGGTTTTTCGAAAAAGCTGCATGCCGTACTAAAACTTTCAAGACCTTGAGCTAAATGCGTTATTCCTCCTTATCGACGTGTCTCGAATGCTGCACCGCTTCCCCAGCGTGCCACTGAAGAGATAGTCAAAAGTGTGAAGGACGAGAATCAAGGCATGGAAACAACATAAATGGAACGTTGATCGCTCATTGGGTCTCCAGGAAAACTGCTTGAAATTTCTGTAATTCTCCAGATATGGAGGCAAGTTCAAGTTTATTATAGATAAGCTGTGCCAGTGGTACAGGGCAAAACATCGCAGTCTTTCACTTAAATGCATGGTCCTCGAGAGAGGCTGTGCTGATTGGCCGAGGAGAATTGGCAGATCATTATCCACTAGCCTAATGTGGGCTCGGAACACAGGAGGGCGCTGTACCTACACGCACTAACAAAGTAAACAAAGTGTGTTTTCTGTTTTTTTTTTTTGCTTAACCTCTCTTATGCCTGTAATATTGTTCTCCACGGTTTGTTTAAAATTGTCCGAGAGCGGCTGACATCTTCTCAAGACGGGGAAACGCGCTAGGTGTGTGATATCGCTACAACGTTGAAAGCCCGTGAGAATGTGTACCATGGAAAGGATGACCTCTGGTAAGTCTCCCTTCCATGAAGCGTCCTCACGTACCACAGAAACTGTCTGTACAGTAAGTGATGCAATCTCAGAATCACACATATTTCTTTCGAAATGCAGAAATACTTATGGGCAATATTTCATTTTTAGTAATTGCATTCAAAAATACTGGGCAATACAGGTACCAAAATGCCATGTGTTTAGTAAAGATTGCAATTCATTATTCAGTATAATTTGATAGCTGGGACACAACAGTAGAGAACTGATTGTACTTCAGGCAAAGCAAGTCAGTTCTTTTCTCTATAAATAAGTGTTTCAAACATGTGGATCTGTCTTCCAGAGCCTCCCTGCAGTCCCTGGGTGTTATCCTGCTTATAGAGGCAGAGGTACACTGTAGAGCAGGTCTCTGTTGCCTGTCTTCAGCTGCGTGTGTCCAGATGGTGTTTCAAAGCCAAGCACATAAGCGGGCACACTGCTGAGAGAACGGGCAAAGGGAACTGGTACGAGTGATGGTCAGCCACTGGGGAAGCTTCTTGGGCACAGGACCAACCAATAGGAGGAACTTGCTCAATTTAAGCAGCCTGGAACTCATCTAATCGCACTGATCAGATGATTGCGTTGACCAATAGCTAGTTTGGGCAACAATAATTACTCAACTAAATACTTGAACATCTTAAAATAATTCAAATAAATTATTCTTCTTCCTTCTTAAGTTCTGCACCTGTGATTATACATAAAAGGGAAGATCTATGTTTACAGTTCAAACACAGAAATGCTTAAAATTGGAACCGGACCTTCTGATTAGGAGATTCCTTGGAATGTGCAAGGTGTAAGCAGAAAAATGAAAGGCCTTGACTATGTTGGAGATTTAATCAGGACGAGGTTTTGGAAACGCATGACGAAGTAAACAGCGATGGTGAATCTACGTGATTATGCGTATATCTGCCAGGTACGTGGAGGATAACGCGGCATGATGAGTCACAACAAAACGGCGGAGCTTCCAGCCAGCTATCCTGACAAATGGCCCTACTTTCACAAAAACAGACTTCAGATTTGCATACGGCAGTTACATGCACAAACAAATGTGCCCCGTTAAGTATTAAACTGAGCGATCGGGTTTTTTAACTCTCAAATTAATTATAATTTCTTAATTATTTACAGCAATAATTGTTATAAATATACCTATTATATTGTTTACTGTCGCCTTAAACCTGAAACTGAACAATTTAATGTCTATCTATAACATGGTCATGATAACACTTTAGCCATGGGTACATGTTTTATATTGACTATTTATTTAGCTATGTTGTATTCACTCGGATTAAACGGCACTTAACGACATTTCAACATGCACGTCGCATAAATAAGCCACTATGTCTTTATCATCCACCCCTGTCGTGAGCTGTATTCCGCTATCTCTGTTTCTTTAGCAGTTTTTCTAACGGGCCTCTTGACATTTTACTTTATATACCTGATGCGGGTAAGCACGTGATCGTAATTAAGTGAAAGTATTTAATGTTACTTCCTTGAAATGTAAAATTTCCGGTTTAAAAGTGAAACATCGTCCTGTTTACATAGCTCAAGAAAACGTATTCCGGGGCCGCGCCATTTAATATGCAGCGCCGAGATGTAAACACGCTGCCCGGAGCGTCGGTGCTGTTCATCGGGGTCAATGACGTGCTGTGCTCCCCGTGGGCACGCGCTATTTCCAGCGCCTTCTCGCAAGAACAAAAGTGAAAAAACTTATTAAACAATACATTTATATATGGTTTCTGCATAAAACATTTGCAAATTTTTTATATGCATAACCTCCAAATGCGGCCGCATAATTCAATGCATTTTTGCATAATGCAAAGCATGTGGAAGAAAAAAACCACAGCAGGACATCGTCACAGCAGAAAACAACGCTATTGCGACGCCCGACGCAAGTGTTCTTGAGCAAAGCTCTACTCGAAGCTTTCATGGTGACAATTTGTATTATATAGCCTATCTGTTTGTATATCTCTCTTTCTAGCGTTGCAGAAGGCTGGGTGTATGCATGGCTTACATAAGATGAAAAATACTTTTTAAATGGGAACCTTCTTCATTTATAAGTAACATACAAGGAGTCAGTAGGAGGATAAATTCATATTCATGAATACAATTATATTGTAGACGTGCAAATCGTTCAGAGACTGCATTAGCTCCATAGGGGTATTTGATGTTTTCCAAATCCAGTATATGGAAAGGTCTGTTGTAGCTTCCTTTGGATTATGCTGTTCATGCAGGGATAGAAAAGAACGGAAGTGAATAAAAGTTAGTTTTAGAATATTATGGAGCCCTATCACGCATATTAATGACGTGACGAAGACGTAAAACTATTGGCAGCGTAGTGGCGCAACAGTTGCGACGCGCAAACAGGATTGCATTGCTGGAGAGGTCTGGATCTTACTCAAGTCGCGTAATGCTGCTTGACAGAAACGGTTTGACTTTTTAATCAGAGAATGTCATCTTGTTGCAAAAACCTTGTTTGCCTTTGCTGTCTACCAACGCGCCGTGAATTCTATAACTGGCGAGTCGAACCTTGTTCCATTTACGTTCTATGACCGAGCTAAATATATATATATATAGGCTATTAGGTATATTTATTTTTCTGTATTTAAAGTACTGCCAAAATAGACATTAATTGTGTAGAAAGAATCACATCCTAAAATACAGAGTTTCTGTCTGCTTCTAATTATCAGAGATGAGCCTCGGGTTTCTTTAAATAGCTTTTAGAAATGTGAATGCAATTAGTGTGCTCCCTCTTAGAGTGGCGCATCTCATAATTTGATAGATCATTAATCTATATGCAAATGTTTGTTTTTTTCCTGATGCTTTATGGGTTTAAGATGCTTTAATGCTAGATGCCCCGCATGGCCGTGACTGTAAGAAGAACGCGATAAACCATAAAAGGGCCTGGTACCCTGCATTTCTGATTAATCAGTCAGATCCCCTGAAGGCGGTTGTACTGATAAAATACAGTCTGCTTTCTAATGTGCTGTCAATAACTTAAGAAGGTTGCAGCAGTTGTGTGTGCATGACATTGTTATGCTAAGTGCATAAAAAGTTAAAAATGTATCACTTCAAAGGTCATTAAAAATCTTATGTTTGATATATTCCTTATGGAGTAACATTCAGGCTTTCATTCAGCTGTCATTAATATTTATGATTTGATTTGATTTAATTTAATCAGTTTAATCACATTCATTCTAATATTTACTTAGGTGGCGTTAGGAAATTATACACCCATATTCTAATCACTTATGGAGTATAGGATAAGAGGGAACCTGGGGCCGGTGTTCTGACGAGTTGAGCTACCTATCGAGACGTGCTATCGAGCCTTTAGCGCATGTGCAGTTCTGCCGTTTTGGGATTAGGGTTAGGTTTTAGGGGTTTGGGTTAGGGTAATTGTTTTAGGGGGTTTAGGGTTAGGGTAACAGTTTTAGGGCTATCGATAAGCACTATGGTAGGATAACTCGACAAAGTAGCTCATAGGGGAAGATGGTGGTGCTGTCTTTCGGCAACCAGAGGGTTACCAGTTCGAGCCCCGCCTTCTCCTGACCCCATCAAAGTGTCCTTGAGCAAGATGCTGAACCCGAAATTGCTCCCGGTGTGCAGGTTGGAACCTTGCATGGCAGCTTCCGCCACCGGTGTGTGGATGGGTGAATGTGAGGCATGTATTGTGAAGCGCTTTGAGTACTTGGAAGAGTAGAAAGGCGCTATACAAATGCAGTCCATTTACCATTTCGACAGAACACCGATACAGACATACACATACGTTCAGTGTGCGATCTCGTGACTCCCGTTCAGCTAACTGCAAGTCCGGTGATGGCAAGAATAAAATGGTATCCGTTGGCAACCGCGACAACATAGGGAGAAGGTACAAACTCCACATATACAAGCCATGGGTTGGATTTGAACCATCAGCCCTGAACGGGTGAGACAACAGTCCCCCTGAGACCATGTAACAAAATAGTCGTTTCAATCACATCTCCCTGTTGATGATATTGTCAAGGGCACCTTGGCTGTAGACATGCAGGACTGGAGGCAAAGATTCAATTCATGATACTTTCCGCATCCTCCAATACCTTTTATAATGTGTGTTCATTTTTGGCGTTTGAGATTTAATTATTTGACATTTGCAGTGACATTTTAACAGACATTATCCTTTAAAGGCTAGCGAGTAAGACGGCCTTCCTCTTCCTGAGTGTGGAATGTCACTGAGGGACTGTCGTTTTTTTCCATGGGATGGGAACGTCCTTGTGATCGACGCCGCGCTGTGCCTTGCTGTGGCCACTGATTAGTTGTAAAAGGTTAATTGTCATTTATGGCAGCAAACTTTCACCAGGCGGCTTGACAAATTGAGATTCTGAGGCTTACAATCTCACTGTCGTTAAATATGCTAATGACGGCCCTGCAGATGGCGAACCGTCAAGCTGTAATAGGCTTTAAGGGACTGCAAATCTGCTGTGTAGATTTGTTAAATGCCTCTGATTGGCTGGCATTGTAAGACAAGTACTCACCCAACTACAGGTGCCTGGAGTAAATTTCTTGTGAGTGTTTGAATAATAACCCAGAGATACCCAGAACTGGAACTGAACAAACAATAAGCATATTTCTAAACAAACAAAACGCATATAGCATATTTTCTCTAATTCATTTATTCCCCTCTCCTTCGCAGTATATGGCTACTGTATGAAGGGGGCCTTACTTGAAGTGGTTTTCAGTTTCTCCGTTATAAAATTACTTTTTCGGATCTTTTTGTTGGAAACCCAAACTTCACAATGTTTGTTCTACAGCCTGAACAAATCTGTCTTAGTGCACTGATGACAGATGGACGGTGGACCGGGCCGTTTGCTCTGCTTCCTGCCTTTCATGTAAACGCTGGATTTTAGCCTAAACGGGCCGATCTCTTAATCCTCATTGAACTCCCTGTGTCGTTTAATCCGTGCCAAGCCTCTGCCAGAGTGATTTACATTTCAATGGCCATCCACCTGTCTGGCCTGGCTAGGCAGCCCGTACGCCACTACACAGAGCCAGACTCTGCAATATACGCGTTTGGTTGCTCATAAGCGCAAACAAACAAAAAAGCTTCTTCAAAACAAAAGGAGGTCTACGAGTGTGTGTGAGAGAGAGAGAGAGAGAGAGAGAGAGAGAGAGTGTCGTAGGCCAGCGGTAGGGGGTCAGCAATAGCCTACATTCATTATCATCATCTGCAGCTTCAAAACTATTAAAACATCCATGCATCAGTGGTCCACGCCTTCTTATGCGATGCCAGAGGTTGGCAGTAAAAAAACAACCTCACACCACCAGCGACGGGATTCAAATTTGTATTTAACACATCTGTATCACCTCTGTAACATCTATGCAATCTTCCAAAGTGTTTTTCCAAGTACAGCGTTGTGAGTATGCATACAAATATACATGTTTATAGTCATTCATGTGCGCGTATATACAAACATAAATAAACGCAACATATATAGTATGTGGGTAGTTTGTGGATGAGTGGCGATCACTGATTCGGTATCGCTGGGCTTCCTCATGTCCGTAATCCTCTGCTCCTCCGGTAACGTCTCAATTCCTCCGTGTCGTTTCGGCTCGATGTGCCTTCTTCTCCGTACAAACCGTTCCTTGAGTTTGCTGACCCCTGTCAGAAGCTGACAAACAGCGCACAGATGAAAGGTTCCTGCTACCCGATTGTGCTGTTTTCACTCTGGGGGGGGGCAGGGGGGAGGTGTGCTCAGTCCTTACAAGGTCACTGCGTTTTATTTCCAGCAGAGAAAGGCAGAATGGAGAGCTTTGCTCTCTCGCCATCTTCCTCTCTGCCGTCCTGGCTCCTGCTCTGAGAGAAAAGGTCGGTCCAAGAACAACCGGACCATATTCATGCTCGTTCAAACACACCGTGTTGATTAAAGGCTTTTAATCTACCCACACCCAGTACACTGTGCCAGCAGAACGCCACTTTGTAAATAACGTCTAAATGTTATTCATCCTCACTGTGCTATTGCATATCTAATTGTCTGTCTATTGATTTTTTTTTGAAGACTGTTCTTCCTGGTACTGGGAAGAATAAGTAATCATTCCAATGTGCTTGTTACATATAGCCATTAAAACATCTTGAATAAACCACATTACCATTTCATTGCTGCAGTGAATCACGTGACTGACCGGAAACCAAGGCAGTACAGATATGTACATGTTTGTTTCAAACGGGATGGGATATCTCTGCAGAAAGGCACAGACAAGTGCATTACATTCAGCTTCTGCTTTCAGTCTATTGTTGTCGGAGTCTGTTGTACAATGGCAACCGCCAGCCATAATAGTGAGTGATGCTGAACTGCTTCTAGCTGTCAGCCATCGAAACAATAAGTGATGGAATAAAATGAAAATCATTCATCAATAATTTGAGACTTTTCGGTTTTCGAACAATGGTAAATTAAGCCTTTTAGAGTTCGCGCTCGGTTGCCGGCGAGAAACTGGAAAACCTAGAGCAGAGCCCACAGAAGTGGGTTTAGGTTATGTTTACGAAATGCTTGTGCTTTAGCTACAGGTCAGATTCAGTTCACGTTCTGGATAACAGGTTCAAAAGGGCAATACTCGGAGTGTAAATTCACATTTGTTAAACGCTGCATGCAATGTGCTATCCCTGACTTCTTACTCTGTCCTTGTAAGCGCCGCATAAGGGCGAGAACATCCCGACGTCATCAGCGGGACGGTTTTGCTGACGGTGCTCCGAGGCGCGTACAGCTGGTTTTGACATTTTAAGCGGAACTTAACATTAGCATTAGCCGCTGCTCATAAGCATTGTAGCAAACATTTCAATTCAAAGCCCCATGCTGGCAAAAACTACTGCTTAAGCGAGGAACGAGGCTCATTAGAGCCACGGACTCTGCACTCAATATAATATGTTCTAAAGTCTGTACTGAGCTATCATTTAGTTTGTTGTATCGTTACTGTAGCTGTGACCGTAATTGCACTAATATTTCAGTTACATGGCAGGAGCAGTGTATGTCAAATTGGGTTCCTTGGCCTAAATCACAGTTAATACATGCTTGTTTTTATTACTATCAGGTCTGAATCATTACCGATTAAGCATAAGCAAGCGCGTCACGCTGGGTCGGCAGAACGTGATTTCACTTTCTGGTTCACACCTTCCTTCCTCCTGCTGTGTGAACCACGCGGAGTCCAGGGGGGGCAAAGCTGGGCAGCGGACGCGTCCGTGAAGGAGGCTGCAGGCTTGCATGTGGGAGACTGCCAGGGATTTTTCTCATGCCGTCGTCAGATAATCAAGGCTGCGGTGTGATGATTCCTTAACGAGCTACCGTTCTGTCCTTGTGCTAATTATCGTTGATGATGCAGATGGGTCTCCTTATCTCATTGTTTTTTTTTTTTTGTTTTTTTTTTACTGGCTGGAAAACCGAATGAAAAGTAGCAGCTGAAAGGGGGGAGGGATCCTTCCTCACAATGGCAGCAGACAGAATAATAAAGAGTGAAACCGGGAGCATCTGACTATTGTCCTGTTATGGTTTTGGCTTTGATGCGGCTCACTAGTGCCACAGATGACTGACATCCCTGTAAAATCACGGGTGGTTCCTGCCGGTTCCCGCTACCTCGTTTGACTCAGTCATCTCTGGACGAGCGAGTGTCGTGAGTCGGAGTCGCTCGCCGCCCTCCGTCAGATGCCCCCGGCCCCGCGGGCCGCCCCGGCGCCGCTCTTCTCCGGGTTCTTCCGGAAGCAGTAGACGCCGTAGAGGCGGAACTTCCTGTCGGGGAAGCCCAGGTTGCGGACGCCGGGGTGCGGGCCGCCGCAGCGCGCCCGCGGGTTGACGATGGGGTACCGCACGCTGCCGTCCTCCAGCCAGCCGGCCTCGCAGCGGTCCAGCAGCTGGATCTTCCAGGCCGCGTACAGCTGGCCCGCCTTGGCCATCGCCGAGCCGTCGCGGAGGCAGGCCTTGGAGGCCTCGGCGTAGTTCACCTTCTTGAAGCGTTTCAGGAAGTACACTTTGCCTGGGAAGGAGACGGTTGGGCGACACCGTGAGCAAGACCACAACATCCACTCCACAGGAGTTGTGGAACGTGGGTAACCCACCCATATTTAATTTTAATTCATTCGCCCCTCCCCCAAAGAAATAGACCCTTGTATTTAAATTAAGTTGCCCCCCCCATCCCCCAATATCAAACTGTCTCCCCACTGTTGTCTGTCCCCTTCCATGTGGACCCCAGTTAGAGGAAATGACATTGGCAGAACCAGCCTCCTATAAACCCTATCTGTAGGGGGCGCTGTGGGGCTCAGTCAGTTAAGTCTCTGAGCCTGTATTCGGAAGGTAACCGGTCCAAACAGCCTTGGCACATTTCCATTGCGCCCCTGAGCAAGGACCTTAACCCTGAAATACTCCATTTACTGGATCCACACTGGATAAGTAACCCTAACCCTGGGGTCAGACTCTCAGCTGAAGGCACCTCTGTATGCGTGTGGGATATGCATAATAAGCATCGTATATCTATCCGCCTATATACTCTGTGGCTGGCAAGTGTGGGCACAGCCACTCTGGTGTAGCTGAGCATGAGACCACAAGCCCCCCACTCTACGCGGAGGTGGGAAGCGGAGCTGCGCTATGCTATCGATTCCCTGCTGCTTCTCCTTGCCGCCGCCTATTAGCTGCCCACATCGTGTTGGATCCCCACAGCGGCATCGCGGCTCACTGCCTCCGATCCGAAAATTCTTTAAAGGACAATTTTGTGTCTGTCAAAGTGCGTTAGCTTAGCCATTTCAAAGCTTCTCCTATCGTCACCCCACGTTGACTGTTAGCATAGCATTTTTGGGCTAATGAATGGCTTCATCAAGTTATTTGCCATGATTAATTGAGCTGGCAGTGAGATTTAACAAATACATGGAAGGGCTGAGGTGAGGTTTGGGATCTGAAGCTGTGTTCGTCTAGCCGTCCAAGAGATCAGTAACATTTTTAAAAGTAATAAATTCTTGTTATTTTATTACCATGTAGCTGTTTCTTTGCAATAGTGTAATGTGTTTTTTTCTGAGCAAACATACACTAACTACCCAGAAAGCATTAAACAGTTTCTTTGGCCATCTAAGATCTTGCAAAGTATTGTAAATAAGGAAAAAAAAAAGATATAAGATATTAGAAACGATAAATAATAAACAATACAGCAATGAGCCTGCTCAGGATTAATGGCTGGTGAATGGAAATAAAATGTTATACCTGTTTTAATCAGGCAAAACTTTGGAGTGTGGGAGTTTGGAAGGTCGCCAGCCTTAAACAGAGAAAAAAATCCCAGAATCCTCAGTTTCCGCCCAGACTGGACCATGGGCGTAAATTAGGCAGGGGGGTTAAAACCAGCCAATACAACACCCCGCACCCCCTTAAATAGGCGTAGACCTCAAGGGGGCGGGGGGGGGGCGCCGCGGCCGCCGCGGGGGGGGGGGGGCGGCGGGGGGGGGGGGGGGGGGGGGCGGGGGGGGGGGGGGGGGGGGGGGGGGGGGG
>JABFDZ020000147.1:58349-77720 GCA_019775955.2 Pollimyrus isidori
GGGGGTTTAAACCCCCCAATACCACACCCCGCACCCCCTCTAATGGGCGGTCCACTCAACCCCCCCCCCCCCCCCCCCCCAACCCACAGGTGGGGACACTCCCCGTTAAGGTTGGAGGTGAAGCAGAAGGCGTCGTACCGCTCGTCCTCCTTGTGGCGGTAACCATAGTTACGCACGCCGGCGGGGGTGTCCTTGCTGCCGCAGTGCTCCCGGGGCTGAGCGATGGGGTACTGCACGGACCCGTCCTCCAGCCAGCCCGCGTTACACCAGTCGAGACCCTCCAGCCAGGCCTTGTGCAGCTGCCCGTGTGAAGCCAAGATGGCGTCCTGCCCTCTGCACACCTCCTCCGCCTCGTGGTAGTTGAGCTTGTAGCGGCCCTGGCGGGGGTGGTAGGGGAACACCACTCCTGCCGGAAGACGGAGAGGTCGTCCAGAGCGGCCGGCCACAGCCGACGGCCGACCCCCCGCGTGCATTTATCACCCTGACCCTCCATGCCCGGCTGTCCGAACGACGGGTGAATCTTTAAGTATCACTTCTGCTCACGGGAGAGAGACGCAGGAGGTTGGGAGTGACCCTCCTACTCGCGCTTTAACCTTCACCTTCAAAGTCCCCTTAAACAAACCTGTGCCTTTATTATGTTAATTATTCTCTATTTTAATGAGTCCCTATTGCTCCTGGAGGGCGAAATGACAGCTTTACCGACCGCGTTCCGCGAGACGGCGGCTTCCCCGACCGCGTTCCGCGAGACGCCGGCTTCCCCGACCGCGTTCCGGGAGACGGCGGCTTCCCCGACCGCGTTCCGGGAGACGGCGGCTTCCCCGACCGCGTTCCGGGAGACGGCGGCTTCCCCGACCGCGTTCCGCGAGACGGCGGCTTCCCCGACCGCGTTCCGCGAGACGGCGGCTTCCCCGACCGCGTTCCGGGAGACGGCGGCTTCCCCGACCGCGTTCCGGGAGACGGCGCTTGCTCACCTTCCAGGTCGAGGTTGACGAAGCCGGTGTCGTCCTCCATGTCGTTGGTGACCTCGCACTCGTATCGGCCGTAGTCCTGCAGCGTGATGTTGTGGATGACGACGGAGGCGTCTCCGGGGCCCATGTTCTCCAGGGCCACGCGGCCCCGGTACGAGCCGAAGACCTTCTGCTGGCGGCCCAGCGCCACGAAGACATCCTCGAACTGCAGGCTGTCCGACACCTTGGTCCACTTGATGCGGATGCGGTCCAGGTCGGCGTTCTCGGGCTGGTGATGGTACCGGCAGGGCAGGGTGATGGAGCCCCCGCGGTGAGTCACCACCTTACCGGGGGCGGTCTGCACAATGACAGCCCCGGTCTCATCCTCTGGGGAGAAGCAAGGGGGTCAGAACCCGGATTTTGGGGGCCCACAAACATGATAACTTCTGCCAACTGGGGAAGGGAAAATGTACCCACGCGCCCATATGGGAAATGGCTTGTCCTGCTCGGCCCCTCCCTTACAACCCCACTGACTTATTTGGTCTCTACCTCTCTAACCTCAGCTGGATTATGGGCTGCCCACCCACAGATCTTGGGAACCGGGGGGAGCATTGGCCTGATACCTTCTGGAGTATCATTAAGAATGCAGTGAAAAATCTTATAAGACTTTATTAATAAAAGACTGTATTATATGCATGTTTTTTTAAAAAAAAACATTTTTATGCAAGGCAAATGATACTGATTATTTACTCTGTGTTACTATTTGATATGTGCAGATCGGCCATCTTTTTAGACAGCCAGAGGAGGACATTACAGGCCCAGCAAGTATAAATCCACACCAGGATTTTGTTTCAACCAATCAGCTGAGTGCTCTGTCACTTTATGCTCAACTGGTTGGTTGAAACAAAATCCTGATCTGGATTTATACTTTCTGGACCTGAACTATCCACCTCTGTCGGCAGCATTAGTCAAAGCATGCATTACATCGTAAGATGAGAAGCCTTCGGCAATTTAAATGAAAAAGACGCGCCATATAAAGGTTATATCTGAGCTTTTCAAAAGCAAACCGACAAGAGGGTATGACTTCATGCCACCCATCTTGTTCAGATGCATTCTGTGTGCCAATCCACAAAAGTGCCAGCCTGCCGTCGGAGCTTATCTCGGCGCATCCAGTGTAGAGGCAGGCACCCTCCCTGTCTGCCCTGCAGACGTCTGCGTCGCAGACCCCCATTTACGTACCGGCAGGTCTGCTCTCAATCTTTCCGCCCGTTTAGAGCGTGCGCCCATCCGAGGGCCAATAATAACCTCGGGCCTTTTGTCGGCTGGACGGCGGTAAAGGAGCCCCTTTGTGTGGGCAAATCGCGGGGTCTGTCATTAGCTGTGGCAGCTCCTCATTAGGGCCGGCATCTTAAAAGCCTCCATTTCAAACCGGCTGTCGCTGTCCACAGCACGGATTTAAAGTAATAGTTAAAAAATGAATACCTGTGAAATACAGATGTGGGCATTGAGATCAGAGGACTGCAGGTTCTTTGTGAATAACCTGCTCTACTACCATTGAATCACCAGGTCTATAGCCGTTATTATGGTGGTAATGGGCCCAAAACATTCTAACCGCTCTGTTCTAGTCGCGCTAAAAGGATTTGCACACAGACGCCAGGTCAGTTCCTTTGTAGGGAGCGCTATTTGGTTAAGACACAAGGCTGACGCTGGGAGGCATCTATATTTCGGGATATCCTATTGTGAAGCTGGGCCGTCCAGGATGCACGGAAGTTTATAAGCGACGGCTGCAAAATGGCAAATGTGCCAGTGAATTGTCCCGCCGCTCTGCCTCCCAGTTCCGGTTTGTCCAGACAGCGCACGGGCATGCTTCTGATTATCTCATCGCTACAATTACTGCTCCGCCATCAAACGTTTTCTCCAAAAACTATTCGGCGTTCTCCTACTGACTGGCAGACCAGAGAACAGGTAAGGGGCAGGGGTAATAATTTAGAGTGCTGTTTCGTTTACACGTCTCTGCGAAACAGCAACAAAAGGTGAGATTAATACTTTCACTGATTTGGCGATTGGTAGTTTAATGTGCAATGCGGAACAGCCACACACTGACACGAGCGAGGGATGAAAGGGAGGGGAGATTAAAAATGGTTTAACTGCCTAATTAGACCATTATGCATGTCTGTCAGAGAGAGAGAGAGAGGGTGGGGGGATATTACCCAGCACGTGAACCACTTTTCTCCTTCCTTTGTCTGCCTCAGGGATGGAGGTCACAGGTGAGGCTAAGGCTAGAGCCATCCAGGTGACGGTCATCAACATCAGAGGCTGACCACAGGGCTAAATATGACAAAATAACATACGTCAGTCCCATCTCCCTGCGGCACCACTGAAGGCATCTGTCACAAAGCACCTGGTTCTTGCTGGTGTTTCCTAATGCCTTCCCCCCGGATGCCCACAAGCTGATCCTTACATGGGCTTATCCTTAAGACAATCCGAGTGTTTTCTGCCCATCAAGAAAATTAAGACAGATGCTATCTATTTATAATATGGGGGCTTTACTAATGCCCAGGAACGGAAAGGTCCGGTGTGCCGACTAAATTAACAGCTTAGCAAGGCAAAACAATTTGCACAATTACAATTGTATACTTTGATCATTTATGCTGCCGGAGATGTTAATGGGATTTAGAACCGGTAGCGCACTAAAATATGCAAAATCCCTCAATCGCTTGAAGCTGCTGGCCCCTCGTCACGTGACCATCCGCTTCGGGCTGGTCTGCGGTGCCGCTGTGTCAAACTGCAATGCCCCGCCGCAACATGCTGTCCTGTTACCTATACATGCACCGGTTAATATACTTCCCTAATATACCTATGTTAACTATAGGTAGTACGTTAGCGGGTCGCTGATGCGTTAAAACGCAGCACGCAACTATTTCAGAGCTCAAAAGTTTTATTAACTTTACAACGGTCTGCATTCAACTTTTTTTCCGTGAACTGGGTATATTTTTAATGTAACGTAATATAAAGCCGGTTATTCATTTTGTTCCTCATGCGGCGATTTACATTTTATCATAAACTCTGATGGATTTACCACAGTGGATGAATTTAGGTTAAGTGCCCAGTTAAAATGGTAAAAGCAGGCCCCTTCTGGGAACAGCAAACAAGTCCGTACCCCACTTTTGTACCTGCAGCAAGGCGACAGCGTGTCCCACTCGGATCCCTGTTTTTCTTTGCTCTGCATCTCGTCTTTCCTACCCATTGCTCTGCTTAGCGCATTTTCAAGGTTATACCTACGCACTGAGCACGAAGCGGTAGCCCGCCGCGACATTTCCCCATTCAAATATAACGAATACTTACCATCCTTAAGGCAACTGTAAATATTATTTTATCAGTTGTAAAGCTCCGTTTATGGTTAATTTCCTTTCACTGTCAGCTGGAAAAATACAAGCGGGATATTTTGCTGCAATATTGCTCTCGCCCTCCTGTCTCTCATTCTACCATCACCGCAGTTCCCCGTCACTTTTTCCTGCCCACTGTACTACGTTTCTTTTTTTCCCCACGCAGGGGGGAAACTGCTGACTTTCCCATTCACCCCCTCAGACTATCTAGCTGCGCATTTTCATACCCAGCAGCAGCGCGATGTCGCAGTAGCGGGATGTCGCCTTCGGACTCAGCCGTCCGAAACACTTACACCGGCAAACGCAATACACAGCGTTCCTTTCACACTGCTTTCGAAAAAGATAAAAGTCGATGTTTATTTTCATTTATCCTTTTATAATATACTTAATAACAGGTGTCGAAAAAAACTTTATGCCGACTTTATTGTGGATTATTTTTTATGATATCTTTATTTTATAGTTCTGACGAGCGGACAATGTTTTTAGTGTTATGTAAAACTTACGACATGTTCAGGAAATATTTACGAAATATATAGAACAGAATTATGCTAATATATAACATACTCTCTAATTTACGGGAACGTTTATGTAGTGGGGAATTAGCTCAAATGGTAGAGCGCTCGCTTAGCATGCGAGAGGTAGCGGGATCGATGCCCGCATTCTCCAAAGTGCCTGTTTTTAATGATTTGGATTATCCAGCGGATGAAGTACTTTCGTTTCCAATATTTGCTTCAATTTCTTACTAGTCAGCTCACAATCCTTCTTCCATTTCCTAACAATTAAATCGTTTCGTTTCCAAACATTTTGCTTCTATCACTCCGCTTGTTAAGTCATGACGTTCGAATAATGTGACAATACTGTTCCCAGGGCCAAACCTCTCGTGTTTTCAGCAACATATTTCAGCAAAGAACTTAACATTATGTATAACAACTGAACAGATTTGATTTTTATCAACTACTCGCTCTCCAGTATTTATGTAATTTAGTGGGAAACCAAAATGTTCCGAAACCGCAGATTATGACGGACTGTAACCAGGATTCGCTGTAGCAAACCTACAACTATTAATGTGTTTTTTGGGGAATTTTGGGTATTGTCTTGTCAAGAAATATCTTTATTTGTGTCACTGAGTATGCGCACACTCTTTGAGTTAAAGTAATTTAACCCCATTTTCACCTCCCTCCCCCGTTTTAAAACTTGAATTAATGGAAGTTAGTCGTCTTTTCATCTTTAACGCTGCCTTGCTAAAGAAGGAAGCTACAGAAAAAAATGACCCCACCTCCACTAGTGTGCTGTGTTTGGTTACAGAATAAGTACAAATTGGTATCAGATGAGACTGTGTCCGATTTCAGGGGGCTGCATGCTTCAAAGGATGTGGTCTATGAAGGTGTGGTCTTTATACACTGTGTCCTTCAAAGGTCAAACAGAAAACTATGTCACATGGGACCGTCTGGCGTACAGATAATTTCCTATTTGTGTCATCAGCTGTTCCCACCATAACCCTCTGGAGTCTCTTAATACTAAGAATGCAAAGATCGTACTTGTGGTCGTGGCAAGATCACACTTGCTAACTTGCCCTCCAAGAATGAACTTGGGGTTCGGGACCTACCCACTTCACCTCTACACAAGGATGCTTGGAATAAGTTGGGTGCCTCTTCCTTGGAGCAGGGAAAGGGAGGGCACATTTCTAGGCCGCATTTGAAGGAACTTACGGAAATTCTATCTTCATGGGGCCCATAGTTTTTGGGGGCCCCAAGTGGTTGCCTACCTTGCCTAATGGTACAGTTCACCTCAACAGTCAATCAGGAGCGAAGAGTAAACCAAAAAACCCTTGTGGTGTGCAGATGGGCATTATATTATTCTTACTGATCTTGTGCAACCATGCAGCAAGGTAAGCAATTACAGAACAAGTAGAAAGACTACTAAAGTATGCTACTCCTTAGGGATTAGTGGGAACTGATACAGTCTATATATTGCACAATACGTTTATTTAGTATTTTCAGTCACTTTAGTGCAACTTTTAACAGTGTCATGGTATTAATCGTTATTATGAATTTAAAATTTGTATAGTCCTAGTGTTATTTTAGAATTGTGCTGGCTACTTGAATGCCAGATATGAAAGCTTTTACTTTTTTATTCTTATTTGTAATTATTTATTTTCATTATATAGCATATTATTATATAACATTATTGTATTATATAATGTTTATTATATAATGTTAGGCATAGTTATTTCTCCACGACTGAAACGACAAGCAGGTACAGAAAATGGATAGATGGATGGATGTTACTGTATTATTTATTGCATTTATTTTATATTTCCCGTATTTTGGCAGAAATGCTCGCCCGAGGCAACACGGGGCCACGGATTCTTCTTTCAAACAAATGCGACGTCAACGCGAAATACGTGAGTTAAGTATGAGAAGCTAACGCTGCTTTGAAACAGTTCCGCTCAGAGCAACATGTGAGTCTCCCCTCTGCACGCCTGAGCAACGGTCTGCAGGATCCCTTAGCGCACGAGCGCGGACGACAGTACTGCGCGCGGATTTGATTTAGGACGGCTGTCACGCGGATTGCACCGTCTGCATGCGGGACGTTCCTCTCATCAGCATGAAAAAGCTGCTGAGAGCTAAATTGTGTGTCTCAATCAGGCGGAATTTTAATGAAGCTGAAGCTGCTGTTAAATGGGGTGTGTGTGTGTGTGGGGGTGATTCTGTCGAACATGGAGGAAGTGAGATCCCGTGTAGATCGTGTTGACAGCAATGGATATATCGTTGCCAAACAGCCTGTCTTGTACAACAGAACTACACAACCCAGCCCTGTAGCTAGGTGATGCGACTGAAGTCGAAAGAGCTTCTCAGTGAGGAGCTTCGGCAGTGACAGTGTCGACCCTATAGTCTCCGGCTGACGCGTTTAAAAATAAACGCGCACAGGCGAGCGCAGATTCGTTGCTATGTCACTGTGACACGGCGGTAAGAGGAGTTCACAAGGGCATCAGCGTGGAGGATGTGCTGACGTGATGCAGACGGTAATTTCACGTGAGCGGGATCCTCAAAAGCAAGTTTCAGGACTGCATCTCAGGCTTAGACGACACTCCACGGATTCACAAGCAGACGCATTACGGTTAACAGGTTCTGAAGAGTGAGAGACCGGTACCATACCACAAAAACACCCGCAACGGCTCTGATGATTTATTACCCAGTCAGTTTCTGCTTGAAAGAAGTAGAGTGAAATAAAATCAGCCACCGAGTTTGTTATGAAATACTGTATATTTGAATTCTGTATTCGAATGTCATGCCCTTATCTTCCATAGCAGAATGATTGTATAATTTCAGTTATTACTAAAGGCCTCAATGATTAGAGAGTCTCCCCTCTGAGTAATGAACAGACACAAATTTCTCAATTAGGATGTGAGTTGTGTATGTTTAAAGTGGCAGAAAGCGTCAACCAGAACCCGGACAAGAATCATCTTACAGCAGCAGTTCATCTTTGCAGTACATAGGCAAAAAAATAACCTGCCTCTATTTTGCCAAACCGGTACCAACATATCTCTCATGCAAAGGTGCCAGCAAAGAGCATAGCACGGGGCAGAATGAGCAAAGCCATTAACCACCCAGAAATGTTCCAGGAGAGCTGGACAAATGGCCTGACCTTGCACTCGGAACATAAGCTTCATTCTCACTGTATAAGTGCCCGTGTGTATAACTAGAAGCAGAGCATCATGGGATATGCGTCAAGAGGCATTCTGTTATCCCTATACCCGCTTGTGCAAATGCCAGATGACGCATCATTTGCTCATTTCTTTTTCTGCTTTTGTTAGCCTTCACTGAATGCAAGTGTCAGAACAGTAGTTTCTTATTTCACCTCATTTTCTCAATACAGGTGGTTCAAAGTCCGTACGTTATACTGCCTTGAAACTTTTATCATAATCAGTCCAAGAGTTAATGGAATTTACTGTATCATCCTGTATAAGCCCCGAGTTACATTCCATTAATCTGACCATTAACGCATTAATTTCATTAATTTCACTCCCGGGAACACAAACTAATAAGTAGACTCATTTATTAGTGTTACACAGTCAGGGTGGGAGAGCTGACTGAGAGAGAAACAAGGTCAGACCCGGGCGGGGGATGAGCTTTGGTCCCGCGGTGGCTGCTAATTGCATTTCCTCTCACCCCAGGCCTGATCCCAGGTGCCGTATTCAGGCAGATGACGGGAGTGCAGCAGAGGCCCGGGAGGTAGGAGAGCACCACCCGTGTTGGGTGGAAAGGTGGCGCCGGGTCCCCGCAGCCCCCAGGCGATTTGGAGGCTGAGCAGGTGCAGGGGACGGCCAACGTGGTACCGCCGAGGTGGGGGGGACATCGCTGGGGGTCTGCTCCTGCACTCCACAGACTGCATGGAGAAATATGGGCATGAATCACACAGGAGTAGGTGGAATTACGCTGAGCCGCGTATGGGGTGGTTAGCACTGCTGACTCTGGGACTAGGGTTCGAGTCCCTCCTTTCCTACCGTGCGGAGTTTGCACGTTTTCCTCTCGTCATCGTTGGTGTCCCTGCGGCCTTCTTTGACTTCCCCTCACAGTCCAAAAGCACGTTGAGCTTAATTAGTTACCGAATTACCCATAGTTGCGAACAGTGTATATATCTCGCACTGGGTTATTCCCAGGATGGCGCTCATCGTTTTCAGGATAAGCTCTGGATCCCCACAATCCTGAATAAGGTGTGCGGCACTGGAGATGAATGAGTGGCATATATCCCTCCAAAATCTACTGAAAGGCTATGCAGGGTTTCAGAACGCTGCTTAATATCTTTGCACCAAAAACTAAATTCTGTGAACTTCTCTGCTTTCAAAACACAAAAAGTGATATCCCTTCAACACAGTATATATAAAGGACTGATGTATGGACGCCGGGCTGTACGCCCCTTTAAATGAACGATAACTTTGACAGCCAAGGTTAACATCGCCAGGCAGGCTGATTTATTCCACATGCGCTTATCCCGCTGAACCCTGCCTCTCTGTCACATGACCCCACGCTGTTCCCGGCGCCCCTTTCTGAATTAAGAACGCCGAACGCGGAGACGCTTTAGCCGTCACGCCGCGCCGGAGCGAGTAAACAGCAGACCGCAGACAGATCTTTAATACTGACGGCGCCCCGATCAAAGGCCGCTGTCGACCAGCCCGCGCTGTCGAGAGCCAGACGAAAGAAATTCGCCCGTAATCTACATAATGTACACGGCTGTCAAGGAATGGGGCCGTTCCGGCGTGTCATACCGGCGGTTCTTGTCAGGGGGTGTAAATAACGACGCCGTGGTTTCGGTGGAAATGGATATGATGCAGGCAAGCTAATATCTGTGGCCAGGAGGATTGGGTGTCTGTCGAATGAGCCGGCGACTGCATGGGGGGGGGCGCGGACCCGCGGACCCCGCCATGACGACGGCTGACAGGGCGGCAGTGATGTCCAATAATGCCCACCGCTCAGGTGAGGGTGTGGCTCTGGGGCCAGATGGGGCGGAGCTCGGGACGAGGAGAACAGGAGGATCTTAGGTTCTGCAGGTACTTTCCCCAGGGCGTCGCCGGTCCCGTAACTGACTGTGCACCATAACAGGATGTGAGGACAGTACAGCCTTTGGAATATAAATTGCTACTTACTATGCTTTTTACACTACTGCTGTTACCTCCTATACAGCAGAACACTGCAGTGAATGCGCATTACAGCCTTTGAGTATATAGAAGCCTTTGAATATATATTGCCGGCGATGTACTTAAGGTCCATCACTTTTTCATTAGCAGACTTGTCCGGCATGGTATTTCTACCTGCAAAGATGGAGCACTCGCACTCGCAATCAAGCTAACCGTCGCGCCTCATTAGCATAATAATAGCTTACCTCGTGGGGGGGGGGAATAACGGTCAGAACCGCCATTTGTGGTAAATAGGTTTCCTGAGTCTTTTAACTAACTGTAGTTATGAGGAGGTGTGATTAGTTGACTATGAAACCCAGCAAGGAGTATCCCAGAATCCTCTGGGGCATGGCAGCTTGGGCTGCGGCGAACTGGTGGCCCATCCCAGCTCATCGTTATTGATAATTAATGAGCCCAACTCATGTGCGTCGGAATCCTGAACGGCATATTTATGGCGCACACACTCACATAACCCCCCCCCCCAACCCCCCTTTCTTGTTTTAATCTAGGACTCAGGACCCAGTGGGGGGGATTATCTTATCAAGTGCTCGCCACTCCGCTTCCCCGCCCGATCGATGCCCCGCCATTGTGCCTGTTATTCAGCTGCGGCGAGCGCAGGGCGATAACCCACCGGCTCGAATGAAGAGGAAACGAGAGAAAACAAAAGGCCCACGCTACAGGAAAGACAAGGCGTGGGAGAAAAGGAGAAATAAACGACAGACGCATTCAACAAAGGCAGAAAACAAATGCAACCAGAGATACTGCAGGCATGTCTGGTATTTCATTTATACATCAGAGGCAACAGGAGGCTGTTAAAATGGAGGTAAGAAGATTTAAGGTAAGAAAATTTCATAATGCTATGATTGTTATGAATTTTTCCAAAGAAGAGGAAATGTGTTTTTAAATGATAATAGAATTTTAGGAATGGGCTACTTGAAATGCAATTGTTTCATAATTTAATCTCAAAGACAGAGGAGACACTGACTCTTGTACCTCAATGGACCAAACGCCTCTGTTATACGTATAAAATATAATGTTGATCTCCTGGCCATACCTCTCTGGACACACCAGCTATCATCTGATCTCAGCCACCACATCCAAGGTGCCTATTCTCCAGACCTCCCCCCATGTGACCAAGATGATCATGATAAGGGGTAAAAACGATGGACGGACGGATGGATCAAATGTAACGTTGACCTTCCATACAGAAGAGCCATCGCTTTGGTCTAGTAGGGTGCCTTCCATACGATGAATGAACCTTTCTTAGAAAGGTTGCCAAATTTTGCAGAAAGTTTTGATTTTAGTTCTTAGCCTGCATATTACCTTTTCTAAGAATCTGTTCAGACGTCCACGTTCCCAGTCTGATGTTGCCTGACTTTGATTCAATGCGATGCATCTTTAGCCACCGCTATTATATCTCTGCTTGTAAGTTTTACAGCACAGCACTGCTTAAGGTTGAAGCGAGTAATATTGCTCAGGAGGAGACAGGTGCCTGGATACGTCGGGATGATAATTCTGTGAATTTTGGATGGGGGCGTCACATTCACCTTGCCGAAAGCTGCGAACTTCAGAGCATGATTAAGCCGAAAGTTTAGAAAGTTCCTTCAACTACAGCTGAAGAGATGAAGCCCTGCAGTCTGGATGTAAAAAGTTAGATTTTATTAGTCTGTACCTGGAATTTTTAGTGAATGTAACACTTGTAATCTAGGCTCATGCTCAAATTTCTCCCCCAACTAATTTTGTTCTTATCCGACTCGGGCACAGAACGGCTCGATATAAGCGCATTATACTGCTTAGAGATCCCAGGCTTTGTGCAGTGGCTGATCTAGACAGTATTTCCATGTGTGTCACAGAGGGTATGTTCCTCTGAGGTCCTATGCTGACCCTGATCGGCCGGAAAAAAATCTTATTACACAAATGATTTTTCTATTTCAGCAGTATTAAACCAGAGAGGGGAAAGACCGTCAAATGTCTCCATAACCTGCATAACAATCCATTTTAAAATAGCTACAGTTCTGCTTGATCATAGTCCAGAGTTAATCTTCGCTGTCACTGCCACGGTTTGCTTTTTGTCCGCTGCCTCATTTGTACGTTGTTTAATTGGACCGCACTGCATTTTTGCACTACACTGCACACACACACACACACACAGACACACACAATACACTGTATTTATATTGTAATGTATTGTGTTGTAGGTGGTGCAGTGGTTAGTACTGTCGCCTCACACCTCTGTGACCATAGATCCAGTCGCTGGCATGGCTCCATGTGTGTAGAGTTTGCCTGTTTCTCTCCCCAAGTCATTTTCTCTCTCCTCCGTATTTTTCCCCACAGTCCATAAACACGCTGAGGTTAACTGGGGTTTGCCCATAGGTGTCTGAGCGTGCGCTGCCATGGCTTGGCGCCCCATCCTGGGTCGTTCCCTGCCCTGTTCGCGTAGCCTGGGTAGGCTCTGGGTGTTCCTGGGTGAGACAAGCAGGTGCAGGAAATGTATTGTGGGTGTAATTTATTGTATTGGTATTTATGTGTAGCGCCATTGGGACTCAAGAGAAACTGGATGTGTGGAAAATAAAGAACTAGTGAGTCTTGATTTGTTCACTGAGAGAGAAAAAGACAATTAAACACGCATAGTCTGTGAATATACCGAAAAAGTTATGCAAGATGTTCAATTTGATTGCATGAAGGATCCATCAGTGTATTCATTACCGACCCTCTACAAGAGTCAAACCAGCCTGAATTCACAAAGGGTTTTTTAGTTTCTTCATATATGGCTAAATACAAGACAGGAGGTGAGCATTTGAAAGGAAACATATTATCTGCAGTTTTGCAGTCAAAAAGAGAGAATTTCACTTTCATCATAGTAGGCATCATATCCAGAGAAAGAGCTTCATATTTGTTATAAATCCTCTGAATTCTAAAGGAAGTCTTTTGTATTTAGCAATTATAAGATCATTGTCCTGCTGAAAGTGATGTGTACGTCAGGAATGTCAGGGCCAGCCTCGAAGCCTCTGGTTCTGAAAGCCTCAGTTAATGGTTCTATGGTGAGTACAAAGAGGATAGGCTTAAGATGACATCATGATTTCTGTCCCCAATATGGAGGAAACAGACCACAAATTACCAGGGTCAGCGGAGGTTTGTACATTCATGAAAGAAAACATGCCTGTTTCATTTTAAATGCTGTATTCTGAACTGGAAATGGCTGAAAGTTCATTTTTACCAAGCTGAAGTCTCTGTATGTCCCAATATGTATTTAGTGTTTCAGTGTTGAGAATTAAGCATAGATGGGCAGCTCCTCCCAGTCAGTGTCTCCACTCTTCTCATGCTCGTTTACAGCAAGTAGCTCCAAATTCCCTTCATGGTCATTCTTTGGGTGTTTCTGTGATCACCCTGCCAGTGAGACAAGACAGTCCCCTTTCTATCCCCAGCACTTCTGCTTCAACAGAGGGGGCCTCTGGACTGGACGAAGTGAATAAGGCTTTCAGAATTACCTAGAACAACGTTCTAGGACAATGTTCCCCAACTTGGTCCTCGGGGAGCCACAGATAGTCTGTGTTTTTGCTCCCTCCCAGCTCCCAGACTAGACGGTCTGAGCAAAAACATGGACCATCTGTGGGTCATTGAGGTTATAAACGTTCGCTAAGCCCAGGAAATACGGCATCTCCCTGTCAGTCTTTGACACGAGCCACTCCTGATCCATCTTTAGTACTTGCAAGCTTAAGCACTTAATTGAGCAAAGGCACTTCCTGAACATGGAGATGACATTTTTCCACCTTTGTGTACAAATCACTGTGCAAATTGTCATAATCGATATAGGGGAGGCCTCGTTTGCTATTTCTATAAAGAAAAATCTAGAAGCCATGGGCAAGGTTGATGGATATAGTTTTGAGGGCTTCATTAATATGTTGTAATTGAGCCTTAGAGGTTAGGGAAGAGGCGATGGATAAATTCAGCTTTGAGGAAATGATCTTCCGGGGAGCAATTTGCAGGAGTAGTCGCAGGGTTGGAGTGGAAGAAGAGAAGGCAGCTTGGTTTAATGCAAGCATCTGGAACTCTCCATGTTCAGGGGATATATTACCCACTGCTGCTGTGTTAGGGCGTTCCATTGTGGTAGCACAGCATGGCAGAACTCAACACAGGGACAAACAGAGGAGACTCCAAGCCTAGGGTTTATGCATTTTTGCAGGATACAGACAAGTAATGCTAACATCACCATATATGTTCAAGTGTGTGGGGTCAGAGGTGGTTGAGATCACCAGCACCTGGGGGGTCTCTTGGTGAATCTCACCAACTCACAGTTTTAGAGATGCGGTCTGATGGATAATTTCCCCAAGGGCTGGTCATCCAGGAAGGTGACCTCCAAAACGAAGATTGATGGGTCTCAGGGGAAGACCTAAGTGTCCACCAGCCCCTGGGTCGATCGACACAACTGCAGGCCGAGAGGAGGTCCCACCGGTGATGTTGGCGGCAAATTGTTTCTGTGTGACATTGGAAAAAACAGAAACTTTGACCAGGGTCTATTGAGACGGTTTGTCACCCCAAGGTCAGACAATCGGTACACACGTCCTGATCAAGCAAAGCACACATCGAGCTGTTGTTGTAGATGTTTCAGCCATTACTTACAGCATCATTCATTCTAGTGACTCATTTATAGTCGATGTTAAGAAGCGAGATTGGCCTGTCAATGGCATACTGTAAGGGGTCTTTCCCTTTCTTGTAGATGAAACAGCATTACAGAGAGTACCTGGAAAGCACTTGTCCTCCCTGGCTTATTCAAGTATATCAATTTAAAATGGAACAATGAGAGCTTTAAATTCTTTATAAATCCCCTAGGGAAGCCTTTGTCACCTCGGGGTTGACTAAACGACTTCCTTGGGGAGCTTTTCCATGTAATGCCAAATGTCTGCCTGTTTCCTTTGCGTTAGCATTGCCCTCATCCAATAATAGCCCTTTCTGCTGAGCAACTGTTTGGCGTATCACATGTCAGTATCACACTGACGAAATCCCCGTGCAGAACTTTAGCTGGAGTTCATTGTTTTCTCAAGGACCAAAATTTGAGATTCATGAGTGTTTTGACTCATCAGTTCCTCTAGGCGAACATCTAGCCCCACTGGTACAACGTCAATGCTTTCGCAGAAAGTAGGGATGGTTAATAAGAGCAAAAATATTAACTTGATGTTTGACGCATGTGTCATACCATGCATGAGCAGAAGGTTGCAGTAGCGAGATAGGGGCTCCGGGGAATCTTGCGGGAATCCTTAGAATGTGATGTCATGGTGACTGCATTAAGGAAATCATCTGTGCCTCATGGAGACGACTACTTAAACCAACCGGTATCCTCTGTTCAGTCTTGAAATTCTTGTTCTGAGCATGGAGGCTCCTGAATTTTTCTGTTTCTTTTCTTCTTGCCTATTGTGACCACCTAAGCCCCCGTTTTGTCTCCCCTCATGGAGTTGCATTTTTCTGTGCATCCCAAGGCATTTGTGTCTGCTCACGGCCCCTGCCGCCGCTGTCTGCGTTTGTACTCAACCATATTTCAGATGGCTGGCAGAACATATGCGATTCAGGTCCCTTAAGGACTGCCGGATTGAGTCTCCAACTGTAGGCCCCACTTGTTTTGTTTGTGATTAATAATGAGAGCACCAAGGCGGAATGAACACCAGGCAATCTGGGGAGATATTCAGCATATAATTCTCTATGAGAGCCGAGCGAACGGCAAAAATCAATCAATGCAGCTATGCGTGCTGTGTGGGTGAGAATAAAAGCAGTAATATCTGTCTTGCGGATGTTTCTGCCTCAAGACATCAGTTAAATAAAAGTCTTCAGATTGCATAAATAAATGATTATCAAAGTTCGGTTCATGAATGCTCGCTAGGGTCCATTGTTCAGAGTATTTTCATCGGTGTATTAAGACAAATTTGCCTGTGGGGGTCAAGCCATTTTCCAGCTACTTAGCAGGATGTCTTTGATAATCAGAGCACGGGGTCCCCTTGCTTTCTGGTTAAATTATGATGCTTCAACTTAGCCAAATTTATTGAACGTTCTGTGTACATTAAATTATTAAATGTTTTTCCTGTGAACAAATTCAATATAGAATTTTTTAAGGTACAGAACCATCCAGGGCATTTATTTTAAATGTTACTAACTTGAAAGGTTTTTTTTCTTCATAGGTCAATGTATGGATTTCCTAAAGTAATGATCAACTCCACACAAATGGCCCCGAGTAGATCTCATTTGAGTAATTGCTTTGTTCCAAGTATCTCTTGAAACAAAAAAGTCCAGATTTAAAGAAAAACATACATATTAAAACATAAACCCTAGAATCGTGTCTTTGATTGACAGTTTGGCATACTCTAAGCTAATAAACAAGTAAACACAGGTGCGAAATATAGTAGGTCACTCTTCGTCATGCTAACTGCTTATGGCAAGTTCCGGACTTGGATGTCAGGGAAAGTAACGTTGTTTTTTTTTCCTTTTCTCAAATTGCTTTACATTATCCACACCTTAAGCCCCCCAGTGAGCAAGCTGGGCACTGACACTGAGCACTGACAAGGAAAAACTCCCTAGAGGGAAGAAACCTTGAGAGGAACCAGACAGAAAAGGGGAGCCCATCCTCCAGGGGGCGGCAGAGGAAATCAAATGAGCAAGATGGCAAAGTCCCAATTCACACAGTCTAAATTTTAAGATCAACGGTGTTTGACTGATGCAAGTTTAGACTTAAGTGCAGTGGCCGTATTCGACGTTACACGGTTCAGTGGAAAACTTCACAGGATCTCTGCCCAAAACGTTAATTCACTTAGTTCTTTTAACGGTCAACTTTTTGTCAGACACAGTCGTCGTCCTGATGAAGTTAATGAGGTGGTCAGACCACTTCACCCCCCAACCCCCCTGCATCACTAATGTGCTGATCAGTTAGCCTCCATAAACCAGGCCAGCCGGCCACTCGGGTCAGAGCTCAGAGCATCAGAGGAAGCTTAGTTCTCTTGGAATAGATTTTTACAGACAGAGTTTGATAACTTTCTTGCTTAGAAGAACTGCAAGCTTGTCAGTGGAGCTGACACACCCGAGTCACCTGCGTTTTCTGAGCCGCCCTACTGTCAAAACATCAAGTGCCTTCCTGAATGTGTTTCCTAATTTATTTATTTTTATCGATGATCCACTGCTCAGCGGGGAGCTCAGCCCTTGAACCCTGGTAGGCCACGATAAAGCAGGTGTTTCGGCTTTGCTTGAAGGTTAACAGACGGACAAATCAAAGGACCTGGGTATTTACATCTGCTCAGCTATATGGCATCATGTGACCTGAGAACTGTGGCTTTTTTATCACGTACATACTGTAAATGCAGATATACGAAAATAAGACACCTTCCTGGTCAGTTCCAGGCCTATAATTAAAATGGGACTTCTGTGCTAGTTTCTGATCTGGGATAGATCTATTAAGTTGATCCATCCTCGGCATAACCCCGAGCTAGTCTGTTGGCTCTCTGAGTAATGCTTGTAATGAATTAAGTAGGCTGAACGGGCCCCGGGGGACAATGAAGACCACTCTGCATGAGGAGAGGAGAGCAAATGAACAGTCAGCTTTAGTAGTGAAGTTACTGGCCGAGGTTCAGGCTCTGTTGCGTCTCCAGTGCTATTGCGACAGTAAATACCCCCAGTCTGGGTGAAATGAATGACCCTGATGCCAACACCATATGGCCCCAGTGCGTGTGCCCTGCTGTTAAAAGGATAAGAGCTAGTCTGCAAATTTTCCCCGCAGAAAGATCATCTGGAGCAGGTCCAAAGGGTGACAGACCAGTAAAGGTGGACATTTCAAGTACAGAAAGTTCAAATCCAGATGCTGTTTCCAGCAACCACTTGAGTCACTGAGTCACTGTGACCCTTCATACTCAACTGGTTGGCAGACACAAAGCTGCGGCCCGGATTTGTCCTTTCGGGACCTTAGTTACTGAGGTGCACAGGTGCCCAGACCTTTTGGCCAGCATGGGAATCCATAAGGAGAGAACTCGCCCACCGCAAAGCCGCAAACACAAAGGACATACTGAGCCAGAAAGCAGGATGGATCTTGACACCATATTCCCCCAGGGAAACGCGTTTTATCAGCCGCAGAGCTAAAATAACCGTGACACTCATTTCCATCACATTTCTGGGTTACTGGGAGCCTTACGGAACTCGAGTATATAACCGAGCAAAGGTGCGTTGCGATAGCGCTTAAGTAATATTTCACGATAGTCGGAGAACGAATGTTCGCGGAATATTTATTTTGAGATTCAAGAGGGATGCCCCGAGGACAGCTGAGGGGACGGCGAGGAGTGACAGAGATGTGATGCTTTCATCCTGGGAACTGACGCTATGTGGTGAAATCGCATTTTCTCCTGTTGATTGATAATACAGATCAAAAGGCAAGCAGCAGCACATGAGTCTGATGACACCAGTAACACTTTACTGAAGGTGGTCATTTGTCATGCATTATAGATGCCTTTAAAAATGTATTACAATGGTCAACATAAGAATCAATAACGCATTACAGCATCTTCTATTTACAGTCATAAAGCATCATAGATCATTGATTATAACACTTCATAGGCTCCAATGAAGCACTCATTTATAATGCACTATACCTTCTTATGGCATTATAATGGTCGGTATAAGAATTATACATACGTTGTACTGCATTATGAAGGAATCTGTAGTGCATTATAGATCAGAACTACATAATGTATTCATAATGCATAATAAACATTATAAGTATTTACAGCCATGTTTATAATGCTTTATGGGTACATTATTGTGTGTTAATAATCTGTTCATGGATCGTTTTAGACGTATCATTCATAGAAAGTGTTACCATAACATGTACACAGTAAGGCAGGTAGTGAGGGAGCTCGTCACAAGAGATGATCCATAGAGCTGGGAAGATCATGCTGGCAGATGAGGAGCTGGAGTTTGGCTTCCCATGGCGTGGCAGTTATGGGTCACCGCCAGTACCGCAGACCTCACAATCACACGCATTCACTGTGACTCTCACCCCTGTCAGCCAAATCGGGCAGGCCAACTGACCGCGACGGAGCGCCAGCAAATGGGCTCGTTACGTTGGGAGGTGCACAGGGGGCAAAGGCAGGGATGGAAAAAGAGGAGCAGCGGCTGCCACCTTCTTGCCCATTGGACACAGCATAAGGAGACCATAACGTCAATCCAGTAAGACGTCATGAAAACATAGGATCTGCTGAGGTAGAACACACACGCCAGCGGGGCAGTCACCGGGCAGCGGGCAGTAAGGGCCTGATGCTTCAGCAGTGTGCCACCGGCTCAGTGCCACAAGGGCAGCGGGCAGTAAGGGCCTGATGCTTCAGCAGTGTGCCACCGG
>JABFDZ020000239.1:0-15433 GCA_019775955.2 Pollimyrus isidori
CTGGAATCATTTTTGTGGCCCTACGCTGCACCTTTTCTAAGGCCACAATGTCCTTTTTATGATATGGTGACCAAACCCGCACAAATATAATGTGATCCTAAATTACATCACTTTACTGCTAATTAACCGTCCAAAGAATCCCAAGTAACAGTATCTTGCAATATTTTATCAATTTTTTGAGAATATTAAAGCTTAACTGCACGGCTTCAGAGCTGGAGATATTTCATCAACAATCTTCAACTGTTTTTCTTATTTGGTAGGTAGCAATTATTTAATCGATAAATCGTTTAAATTTTTATTAGTGATGCCTCAGCTTGTTTTTATTATTGAGCATGTGCACGTCAATATGTGATAGATTCAGCAACTAGCTAGAATTTCGTAGATTATTTCCTTTAAATGAGACACCACAATGAGCTTGGTTTAATTCACACTTGTCTGTCGTTAGGTCATTTCGAAGTGTATCAGTGTCCGTGTGCATTACTGAATATTTGCATGTCATGATAGAATATGTGCACAAGACTCATGGACTTTGAGTAGGACTTCATTTAAAATGGTGAGCTTACTCAGTGCCAATACTCAGTTATATTTATCAAAACATCAGCGTGTCTCATTCCTCTAAGTTTTTCGTCCTCTCAGTCTCACCCTCCTTCTCCTGCTGTCCCTTACACAATGAAAAGTCTGAACCCCTATTCCATTCCCACACTCTGACATTATTTATTCTCACAATCATTCTCATACTCATGACGTCTGTTATTCTCATGCTGTATATTATGTCTTTTATTCTATGTGTTTTTTGTGGTCTCTTTCAGAAACTACACACACTGTACAGCAGTTTGAATATCCCAGGCTGCATGGCTGAGGGGTGAGTTCAGGTCTTTATGTTTATAGTCCACATCATGATAAGAGGAAAGGAGGAGCACACAGGCTGATTTTGAGTTATGTATTGCAGGGCCCTCTCTCTTACACACACGCACACACACACACACACACACACACAATGAAAGTTATTATGGAATTCATCTCTCTCTCTCTCTCTCTCTCTCTCTCTCTCTCACGCAATCAGACAGCTACAGTATAGTGGTATACCAAGACATGAAGCCAATAGATTCGGTTCATATTTAGACAATATGTTGTTTCCAACATTATTTTGAAATGAAGGGTAAACTGTAATAAGATGCTGTGGACATATTTTCTATCCCAATGTAATTACATGATTGTAAAATCAGTCACTCATAAGAAACAATTTGTAATGATTTGCATTCTGTGCTTGTAACCAACTTTGGACAGATATTTTCGGGCAACCATCAAGGTTTATTATTGCTTTATTTGGTGTTAATCATATCTAGCATGCCTATTTTTATCTGTCAACAAATTGGGTAAGTGTAAAATACAGCAAAAGAAAAAAACATCTATATAATATATATTTCAGTGAACTGTAAAATACTGTGAAGGCACTCAAAAAACAAGTTCATACTGCATTTATCATTAACGGTATAAAACCGTAAATTTAACAAACTGTTAAACAGTAACAAACTGTTAATTTTATAGTAACATAATGGCTGCCAGTTGTTTACTGTTTTTTATAAGATTTTGTTTTCTTACACCGAATGGTCCCATTTGCTATTCCCTTATGTGCATTTGAAAACATACAGGTGAAGACTAATCAAATTCTTTTTGACCACCATACAGCATTTATTTTGTTACAATGCTCAATTCAATTTATACTGATATATACATTTAGGATGTGAAAACGTTGAGATACTATGATGTTGATGAAAGCAATGACAACAATTAAGTATGCGCAATTAAGCAGATTGCAGAAAATTTCTTTAACTTTTTGTATTTTTTTGCATGCAAAGGAGTTGCTTTAAACTGTTTTTCGTCACAAAACATCTAACCGCTGAGCGTATATTATTTTCTAGGGTGCGTTTTAAAAGCTGGAATCTTTGTTTAAACTGAGGTCAGTAAGTAAATTACCTCCCAGTCTTTCCCCACGGATCATATAACCACTGCGATCCAATCTGGAAAGGATTATGGGATAAAAAATATATATGTCTTTATATGGGTTAATGTTATATCTAAGTGTTGGAATAAGGGTTGCTCTTTTATCTAAGTAAGCATACGCATTTAGCACGAACGCATACGAATATAATCAGTTATAGGCGAAATATATTTCAGAGACAACGCGGGTTTTGAAGGATTCGTTTATTAAAATGCTTATTAAAAGACATTCGGAATAATTAACGAAAAAAGCACATTTATAGAAAATATACGCAGATAATGCAATTCTGTAATAAATGTGTGAAAAGGAGAGACCATGAGGAACTGGTGTTTGAAGGACATGTTGGTGGCAATTAAATGTTTTCATAAAAATTTACTATAAACAGTATACCCACAAGAAAGTTTTATAATTTTTATTTTTCCTGCAAATAGAACAATGCAAAATATTTCTATTAACTGAAAACACTAGAATATATCACGAATGAATACATTCTTCTGTATAGGCCTATCCCGCACTTTCAGATTGTAAAACTTTGTCAGCCATACTCACTGAAACTAATACGTAACATTTAAATTGTATGTTAATGCTCGGTTAAAGTTGCAAATCCAGATTTTACACTATCAGAGCCTCCTTGAAGTATCGCAGCTTGGCGGCAGCCAAATATATATACAATTGCTTCGTCCTGGGTATGACGTTAATTTAAGTAGGTCCTGCAACTCATAGGGAACATTTGGGGGTTGGTGGCAGGATTGGTACGAGTACTCCAACCCCTGGAAAGAAAAAAACTCACACCGTTCCATTGAACTATAGTGTTGTTGAGTTATCGGCCGCTGCATGGCTGCACTCAGGTTCTCATTCCTGAGGTGGTAGGTAGAGAGACTATCCGCGCTTCGTCGAAACACGGTGAAATCATCCGCGCTTAAAATGTGACGTGTGCGCATAGACATGACATTACGGTCTAGGAAAATAGCAGACTGCAAGCTGTCGCGCGTATGAAAATGGTGATTTCATATAACTCGAATTAGACATTTTTAAATGTATTACGCCTAAAGCACTTAGGAATAAAGTTTATATTGTATCTTTAACGATATAGATACATTTGTTCTTAACAATACTGGACATAACGTAGCACTCAGACCTGAACACTTTATTACTAAATTGGAATGTAATACTAAACCTTTGAGTTAGATGGCAAATCTTATGATTTTGGTTCGTAAATTCCACATACATAAGCATTTTCTAATTCATATACATTGTGTGTGCGTGGGTGTATAAATATAATATAAATATAGACAAATATACACATTTTATTTAATTGAGCTTTTATTTATATGTTTGAAATCTGGAATCTGTGCAAGATATCAACAGTTAAATATCTATAATTATGATTCTCATTAAAAATAAATCCATAGATTTCACATTTAATTAATCCATTTAGACTTCTTTGCAGTGGTGCTGATCTATTTTAGGCTATATTTTTTAGTTTACATTTTGCACAGTATTTATTATAATCTAAATTTATATTTAAACTTTTTCTCTGACCTATTCTTACCTTATCTATATCAAATAACCAAACTCAGCGTGCCCCCGGTTTTTTTTTTAACAGCTCTGTGAGCAAAATCCTGTGTAACCCAGGACAGCATAAAATCTCTGAAACTCTCCTGTTTTGGCTCTTGCCATGTATCCTGGTGGGCAGTCCTTGTAGCGACACTTGTAGCAATGTAGGTGTTTTCGTTATGCCCCGATCGTGCATTTCTTCCGTGTGTTTACCAGCTGTTCCTGACCGTTGTCATTAGTCCTTTGTATTTATTTCGCGTTTCCGTTTGCTTCTCCAGTCCGGTCATTAATGGTGCGTGTATTGTCCATGCGTTTCTGGCTGCCTTTTCGTCTGATTAAACCCCATGTCCCCCGATTAATCGTCTTCCTGCGTCTTCCATGCTCTCCGTGCGCGGCGGGCAAGACACATTTGGTGATGATGTTGACCTTCCTCTTTTCATCCCTGTATTTGCTTGAAAAGATGTTCCAGGTGCCGACACTTTTTGAAATGCAAAATTAAAAGAGGTTTTAGCTAATCAAAATAAAGACCAGATGAGTGGAAAAACTACTTTCTGTAATATTTGTCCTGCATCTTTCATATTAAAATTAATTATCTCTATATTATACTAAAAGATAATATATACTGTATAGCAGGAACTTTAGTAGATGTTGACAGTGATGATTTAAGAAATTTGTTTCTTTACCATTACATAAAAATCAGTCTTATAAACTAATAAAATGCAATAAAAGTGTAGTAAAAAAAAGACAGTTGCCCCATATATTTTTAATCTCTGGCTAACCATTTTCTCATAACACTTTCACTTTCTCCCACTATTTCTAGTTGAGTTTAAACACCGCCATTGACTTTATTGGAGTGGGTTTAATCAGAATAAGTGACCGCTTATACACTGAAAATGGGCAGAGCAACACATGTCATCCAGCCCAATATGTCACCCTGCTGCACCGTCCATACTGCGCTAAGGGGTAACTCGCCTGCTCCGACTGCCTAATCCCTGTGTTTTTCCCTTGGGTGTGGTTCCAAAACAACCACACCTTTGACCTGTCAATCTTTCCTCTTGTTCTTGCCCTCCTGTCGATTGTTCATGGTTGCCTTGTGTTTTCACCTCTTTAGCCTAGTTTATAACCATCTACAGTACCAGTTCAGTGTCCCCTGTCCCTTCTGTCTTCTGTGAGCCCTGCATGTTTCAAATAATACTTCCATCCATCTATCCATTTTCCAAACCGCTTCTCCTTACTGGGTCGCGGGGGGTCCAGAGCCTATCCCGGAAGCAACGGGCACGAGGCAGGGAACAACCCTGGATGGGGGGCCAGCCCATCGCAGGGCACACTCATACACCAGTCACTCACACATCAAATAATACTTCTAGACAGGTATTTTCCTGTTCAGCATGCAACTTGGGTCGTTCCTTGCATTTGCAGGTATGACACTAATAATAAGTTTGCTTGTTCGCCAATGAAAGATAATATGTAAGACAATGTTCTCAGATGAAAATGGCATTTTTCTGACCTGTTGCCTGGAAACTGGAACATGTGCTATGTGGGAAATGTTTTCCAGCATTTCTGGGCCATTCTGTAGTTTGAAATATTGTTACACCAGTACAGTAATAATGTTAAACATAGATCATTACAGCCTTATCCTATTACGGTACTAGGCTTGAATTCACTGAACTCCTGAGGGCGACCCATTCTATCACAAATGTCTGTAGAAACAGTCTGCATGCCTAGTTGCTTGATTTTATACATTTTTGGCTATAGAATTCAATGATTTGGAGGGATGTCCCAATACTTTTGGCAATTATAGTGTATATGTTTTGTTTTGGTGGTTTGATTAGAGCATTTGGCTACTTAATATCCTTAAATTAGCTCAGAAAAAGGTCATTTCTATTTGCCATTATTAATGCTAATTGACGATAATGGCTATGCAATATAGGAGACGGACCATGAACAGTTATGTGTGTGCATTTAGCCTATTAATTAATGTTTTAGCCTGTTATTAGTAGAATATCAATGCAGATTAAAATGTGCAAATGTGATCAGCGAGAACATTAAAGGCAGACTGGACCAGAGGTCTGTGGGGAATTGTGGGTACGAGGACAAAGGAAGCTGCACTGAGCACGACTGCGCTGGTCGGTTTCACCATGTTACAGCCCATCCTCGCTGGGAACATGGGACAAAACCTTTGAAGCGTTTATTTCTAGAATTGTCAAGTGTTTTTGTCTAACTGAACATTATGACTGCATGGCTGCAGGGGCAACATATTTGAGCTGACAACCAGTACAGTAACTGGGCATATTATTGCAGGGTGGTACCTCCAGTGACTGGTAAACTGTAAATAAATTAAACCATGGTTACTGCAACCTTGGATACAGGGGTGGCACTGTACTGTGGGACGTGTTCCAGGAATATAGGATGTCGGGGAAACTTCTGCATGCTATTCAATCTCTGTATGAATGCAAAAGAATTAGAGTGAACAAGAGATGTTGGCATACTTGGCACAAAATCAAAGCCATTTTGTGTGGTTGCAAGGGTAAGTTTTGTCTCCTGTTTGAGTTTCATGAAGAGGATGTCAATGAAGACCTGGAGATAACTTTAAACAGAGCTGCTACTCTTTCTTAGGAGTCAGCAGAGGTGGTTCTGTAGCCGTGCATCGAGTAATCAGGTCTGACCTGCTCCATATGGTAGCACTACAACTCTCACAAGGAGATGTAGGATAAAGAAGATGAATTTATATTTTTCCTCCAGACCATACAGTCCCAACATACATTCCTTAACAGAGTTTTGTCACCATGACAGTTAATGTTGAAAAGTCCCTCTAAAAGTGTAAAAAGAGATTTTCCTTCAGAGGCCCTAATAACAGCTATTAAAAAAAGTCATGGAATTTGCACAGAAAAAAATTGTTGCCCACATTTTTGGACATTGGTTTCCAGGGAAGAATAATAATAATCAAATTAGTATAAGGTATTACTCATTTGTGGAAAAAAACATACCACAAAACATTAGATTAGCAAATGAGTGATGATTCTGTAGCAGCAGAACATTCATTTATGGTCTGTGCTGTCATAGATGTCTTGAATTCAACTGGCTGTTTCCAGTAAAAAATCCTCTGTGGCATAATCAGCGTCTGTGCAGTATCCATTATCAAAGCTGAAAAATTAAGGTCAGGGAGGAGTTGGATATAGCTGATTGTATTACATTATCCATTTTCCATTGTTACCCTATGGTGTATAGTACTTACTATCTTTCACTCCTGGAGTGATCAGGGTCTCTTTCACATTAGTACAGTCCATTTTTCCTGGGAGTGGTAGCACTACAGTGTCTTTGCTTGATCCAGTCAATCTCAAAGGGCCCGGTCGAGATCTTAAAAACAAGGTAGGCAAATGGCCAACAACCAACTCTTGCAGTTGACCAGTAGGGTGTTCCACGAAGCAGGATTTCTTGCTTAGCTGAATAACTTGTCGGATTTAAGGTAGTGTGAGGTAAAATTTAAGTGAATGAGGATAAAGTTCATGTAGACTACAGTACATCTAGACTAATGCTTTAAAATGGGAATTTCTCAAGGATAAGATCTGCATCCACACTATTGTTATAACCAGCAAGTTGAAAAAACGTTTTTGTTCTCATTGTTCCATGTAAAATGCAAATGACATGGCTTACGACTACACAAATAATTAGCTTTAGCATTCGTGTAATTGTATATATTGTCCAACCAATTTTAAATAAAATAATTTTATAAATGGCAAAGTAAATATTTTGAATCACATATTTTGACTTTGAATAGTAAAATAAAATTCAGTTTTTATAAATGCTTGACTGTTGATTAATGTCATACACAACCCTGTGTTTAAATGCACATATTTTTAGCAAAAGCAAAATATCACAGTACTGCAGTGTCACAAACACAAAGCTGTGCACAAGACAAACCATCACAGCAATACAGGGATCCAGAAATTTAGTCACTTCACATCTCACTCTCTTAACCTCAGTTTCAGACTACTCGAATGTCCGATGGCTGGATGTCTTCATCATAAGCTAAAGCTGCACACACTTGGCTCAGGCACAGTCTCATTTTGAGCTTCACGATAGTTGGAAACTGGATACCATGTACACAAATCAAGATTTAGCTACATACAAGTAAGCAAAACTACATTTGCCAGGTAGTGTCCTGTATATCCTCTATGTTCACATGTGGCTTACTTCTGTGAAAACAGAGGGAAAGCATTCTTCATTCCTGTGTAGAATAACTACACAGGAAAAGAGACATAAAAACGAAGAGATCTAATAAAGAAAAGGTCATAACTTAAGTATAAACCAATTGGAACTCACTGATGCAGGTGTAACAAAATTTTAATATTTGAGTGTCCGCACTGATGCATTAACAGAAAGATTAGTTGTTGGACAGTGCAGAAATTTTTCTCTGCTTCTGGGAAATAAAGATCTATGGTATTGTGGGCAGAAGGATAAATCAGAAGTTTTTTTTTGCATTACTAAACAAAAATGTATTAGTGTGGAGCTACCCTTAGACCACCTTATATCCAACAAATTATCTGACTAAGCAAGAAATTCTGCTTTGTGGAACGTCACCCGGGACAACAACCATGGGCATTGTTAGGCTATAGCCCCAAGTATTTTAGGCCTTAGTTCACCCTGATGCCAAACTTCCAAAAAACAAAAAAAGTCAAGCCTCAAGTAAACTTTGCCCCTGATTTTTTTTTAATAGCTAGGAACTGAAATTTACAAAACAGAAATAGAATTTTAATTGCAAAGTAACAAAATGAGGACATCTTTTTCCTACTTCCTATAATTTCATTCCGTAATGCAAAGACTTACAGTTAGGTTACAGGTTAGTCGGCCCTTCATGTGCCCTGTGTCTTCTTCCACAGCCCTGACCAGGTTAAGCGGATGCAGTTCGGATGGATGTATTTTTTCTTGTACTTTCTCAAATAATAGGCAGAACCAAAATAAATTTGCGGAAGCGTTTTTGTTTTTTTAATGACAGTGGTTTGTTTTCTTTCTAGAACACTAACTTGAAAACTGTTTACCGTTAGACACACCGCTATTTTCTTTTGAATCAATTCCTGTCCAAAGCGATATTAAATGTTCTGATCACTCTGATTGATGCTAGAGATATTTCCAGCCAAGTCAGTGATATATATATTTTATCTTTTAAAAAAAATAATAGTAAAAGTCAACTTTCACAGAAATAAAGTAATGCAAAACTCCCCAAATTTTGTGTAAATAATAATAACCTTTCTGAACTTCCTGACATTGCAAAGACAGTAAAATTCCAGACAATGAAATCCCATTGACTATTTTTACTTTGCAGCATAAGGTATAAGAACCGAGAATTCTCACTTCCTTCAGTACGATTATTCTATTTGATCCTAATCCAAGGACACATAAGGGGCTAGTGTGACAGAAAAGGTGCCCAGTGCCAGTGAAATGAGAGGCCCACAGATAGTTCAAGCGGACTATCGTGCAGTACTATGAGAGGAAATAATGACTCACAATCAAAATAATTAAGAAACATGACAGAAACCAATAAGTAGGCATGTCACTATCACCAGTTCTGAGACATAGGGGCTTTGGTGGGCAGCCTCGTTTTCAATTTGGCCGCCATTAACCAGAGCGTCAGGGTTTCCCAATAGTTTTTGCCTTTTTGTTGTGCTATTTTAGTGTCTATTAGGGTAACCCGTTCTAATGACGTAAAACACACTTTCATCTGGGGATTTCCATTCAAAACACTGTCATCTGACTTCAAAATTTCCTCCTGATCTTACAGAAAATTTCACTCATTAAAACCTTTGTTGGGACAATAAAGGTAAGCAGAATTATTCTTCAAACTATGATAATTATATTTCTTGGTTAGTTTGTTGTATTTCGGGGTATTTTGAACAAAATTTATCGATCAGCAGTTCACTTTTTTTGGATCTGCCGCGAGAGCCAGCCATGTCTTTGCCTTCAGGTACTGCATATGAATGTATAATCAACTTGCTTTTCAGGTGATTTTTCTTATCACGTTTTATTTCATTGGATGCTTGCTTTAGCAATTGTGGGGAAAAATGAGAATTAAGGGTTAACATCTTTTCATTTTCCGACTTTGATAATCCAAGGCCTGTGGTCCCTGGGTGTCGCTTCAACTAACTCTTCCAAAGTTTCTCACCTATGGTTAAAGCAATATTTAAATTAAATAATCTGTAATTATTCTTCTAGGACTTTCAATAACCTTTCCAATGATACCTTCCTTTTTGAAATTAGAGTAAGATAAAGATAGTTATGATGCTTGACAACATAACATCCTAAAAATGGGTCACAAGTCAATTTGTTGATTTCCATTGCTTTACATTGGTACTTGATGACTGTAATTAGCCTAAATAGGTGATAGGAAATTGCTTGTAACTTTCTTATTATTTGTCCCATTGTGATGATCCAGGTATCATTGGAAAGGTCTTTGTAAGACTTCTTAGTATTGACACACTTTTATTTTTTTGTGACATACCTACAATAAGGCCCCAGTCTGACTTATGAATTGTCAAAATGCAATGTCAGTTCAAATCCCATCCAGTCAACAAAACTGACAGATGTATATTACAACACTGAATGCGGAATGATCTAATGTATTTTTGTAGAAGGATATCTTGACAGTCACTTTTCCTTTTTAGAGAAATTGGAAAAACCACATACAGCAGTACTTTCCCCCTCTCCCACCCTCATTAGGCTTACCCTTTTTAACGATCTGACAGGTGTTGTAACTGGCTGGCTTGATTAGCCACCAGCTATTGGCCTTTGGAGGTGCCATCTAGCAATACAATGCCCAGTTATTGGAGGAGTTACCTGGCAATAACATCCCCAGTCATTGGAGGCGCCATCCAGCAATAACATGCCATCATTGGTTGTCAGCACACATCACACGCCCCTGCGGGCATACTGACATAATGCTCAGTTCCTAAAATCTGTTGAACATGAAAATTTTGAAGATTGACTTAGAAAAGATGAAGACAGCATAGCTTTGCTTTTTAATTGTTCCAATAAATTTACTGGAGAATGATAATAAAGGACAGATAAAACAATGGCATGAATTACTTCAGTATGTTGCTCCATAAGTATATCGGGTGCTATGCTGTCTCATTCCTTCCAGCATAAGTGACGGGATGATAGATGGATGGATGGGTGGAAATTCAAATCAAACATTACATGAATATATTGGATATTTTCTGCATATACCAGTGTGACTTTAGGAGATGTTTTGAAATTGCTAAGCCATCAGTCTTTGACAGAAATAATATGGTTTAACATGGACGTGAAGATCATTTAAGCATCATTGTCTTTGACTGCATACGACTTTTACACAATACTGCCTGATTTTCTGCAAGCTAATGCAGGTTTCGTCCAATCGTATGTGTTCTCTCCTGGATTTTAGGCCCACTGCCAATTACTCCAAACAAAAAAGTCAAGCCCCAGGTAAACTTGACTTAGCCCCTGATCTTTTCAATAGCTGGGAATTCCACTGGTTCATGCTAAACTCTTTGGTTTTCACTGAAACTCTTGTTGAATTCATGTTGACTCTTATCCCTAAGTAATACCCCAGGTCCTTATTTCCATCATAATATGTTAGTAAAACATTAATACACCATTTATTTTCTATGAAAAATGTACAAGCCATAATCTCAGCTAGAAACTGTGCACAAGTTTATCAGCCATACCAAAATTCTCTAGAGACAAAATCTTTTGGTGTGGAACAGGAAAAAAATATCCTGCTTCAATTTACTATTATTAATTACTAGAAATATAAATGTTGAAGTCCAAGCTAATGTAAATACACTCAAAATAGCCTGACTTGCATGGATTTTACTGTTCCTAACTTTGGGTGCTATTGAACTAGAGGAGTAAGATGTTGCTGGTGATATTAATTTAATGCCTGGCCAGTTAAGGCCCCTATTTGCTATTAGTTTAATCAATTGCGCAACTTAACTTAAATTGTTCTTCGGCCTTAGTCGGAATGTGAATTGACCTTGTTTTCCTTATTTTGTCCCTCAGCTACTGAATTAAAACACATACACACACATACACGCATGCACACATGTCGGGTATACCTATCCTTATGGGGTCATTCACTCATTCACTTCTATGGGAAAAATCCTCACGCTAACTATGACAACCTTAACCCGGTCACACCATGCTCCGAACGATCCTCATGTGTGCCACACCCACCTCGTTACCCCGTGTTCCTACCTGATCGTTCTCTCCTGTGTCTTGTTAATACCAGCTAGTCATCTGTATTTAGTCCCCATCTGAATCAGTCTTCCCCAGATCTGTCATTAACATTGGTCCTGTCGGTTTGTGTACCCTGGTTGTATTAATAAATCCTGCTTTACCCGATGTTTTGGCTGGACTTACCTGCTTGCCCGCTCGCTCACCGACACGGAGCGTGACAGAATAACAAATGTCGGCTTAAGCACAAAGCAGCAGACCGAGCACCTTCGGTTTAGTCCGCTGCAGGACTGTGTACAGTGGCCCCAGCCTGAGTTCCAGGAAGACCCAGGCTAAATGAGGTACAGACCTCCGACAGGAGGAGCGCCCAGCCAGCCAGGAGTACCTGCTCAGAAGATCAAGGAAATGCTTGCGTCGACTAAACCGCCAGCTCCGAAGCATGGGCACAGTGTCGGAGTTGGCTCCTCCTTCCGCTGCAATGGGTAAGGAAGAGGAACGGTGGGAAACCCGAGAGCTGTAGTGACAAGCCCTGTTCCTCTTCCTGGGTGCCTGCTCTCTTTTCCCCCACTGGGGAGGTAGCCAATGAGCAAAGGAGCTACCCGCCTGCCTGGGCGGAGACCGCCGCTGCGGGCAGAAAGCACCTCACTGAGGACAAACCGCCGCCTCCACTAGAGGCGTACCATTACCGGCCAGCGTGCATCGCCGGTAAGTGGATAAGCCCGGTGAGGGATGCCATTCCGCAGATCCCCAACACCCTTAAAGGGGCAACACCTGGCCCGTGTATGCCTGACCTGCCAGTGTCTGACCTGCCTGTACCTGCCCTGCCTGAACCTATCATGGGGGCTGGTTCGCCCGAGGCGGCTAGTTCGCCCGAGACGGCTGGTTCGCCCGAGGCGGCTGGTTCGCCCGAGGCGGCTGGTTCGCCCGAGGCGGCTGGTCACTTCTGGGTCCCCCTCCGGTGCCTCGGTGCCGGTCCTTTGTCTCGCCACCGGCACCATGTCGGCCGCCTCCTGGCCCCCCTGCTCTGGCTGCACCTTTGCCAGCTACGGCTTCCCCCTCCTGCCTGCGCTCCTGCTCCTTCCGGCACTCCCTCTGCCGGTCTCCTTCGCCCCTGCGAGGCCCCCTCGTGCTCCTGCCTCCCTCTCGTTCGGTTTCAGTATTGCTCCCTGGCCCTCATTGACGTCTTCTGCTTTTGTCTTCCAGGTTTTGTTTTGTTTTCCAGGTCTCGTTCATCGGTGTGCGCTTTGGGGAGGGGTGTCACACCCTGCTCTCAATGATCCTCATGTGTCATGCCCACCTCATTACCCTATTCTACCCGATTGTTCTCACCTGTCTTGTTAATACCAGCTAGTCATCTGTATTTAGTCCCCATCTAAGTCAGTCTTCCCCAGATTTGTCACTAACGTTGGCCCTGTCGGTTTGTGTGCCCCAGTCACTTTAAATCCTGTTTTACCCAACATTTTGGCTGGACTTCCCCCACCCAGCCCTAACCATAAGCAACCAAGCAAAATACAATTCACAAAATACACTTAGTTTAACTCATCAATTTCATAAAATTGTTTTCCCAGGAAACTGGTCCCGATAATGGGGACAGAGGATATTTATCATGTTATGGGGACTGTGTTCCCATAAGGATGGGTATACCTGCTTGCATGCATAAACACATACACAAAATTGTGTATGTCAAATATTGTTGAAATACTCTTTGTGCATATTCTATAGAAAGGAAGATTCTACAATGACCAATCTAATGGATCATTATTGGTAGCCTTGTGTATCTGTTGGTGTTCCAGAACATTGGGGGAATATTCTGTAGCTCCTGTGATCTCAATGAACACCATCGCAGCATATCCTGCCCTCAGTTTCCCATTGAGAAAGTGGTATTAGTCTTTATCAACACCAGGTTCATATTTGCAATGACAGTAAATTAAGACTCAGAAGAAATCAAGACTTACTACATAGAAATTCTGTATGTTAGAATGTACAGTCAATGCTTTTGCATAATGACTTTCCCCATTGTAGCTTTGATATTGCAGTGTTTTTTGGGAATTCTATGAAGGCCACAAGACACAAGTTTAGTAACTCATAAATGCATAAATTAAGAGTACACTGCTGGTTTCGGGGGGGGACAAGTCTGTATACAGCTGCCTCTTACGTGATCTTTGTATCTCGGATTATTTCTATGTTTTCACTGCACTTTGCTCACAGGCTCACTCTGCTTGCCAAAGAGACCATAAAGTTTCATAGTTTTTCCAGATTGCGAGAGGCCTGCGTCTCAAAGCTCCATGCTGTAGAAGGGTCCACTGTAATGTTTGTTTAACAAAAAAATATAGATGTATACACACACACTTGGAGAAATTCACTGCCTTCTTTTAAAAGGTGTGCTATGGGTCTCTTCTGGTTGTATCATAAGATGTTGCTTCCACTTTTGTGCAGTGTTTCAGCCGAGGATCTCTGGCAGAAGAAGAGGAAGCAGAATCCATTCATCAAAGCCCAAAGGGAAATGACATCATGATACACTGGGTGTTTTATCAGCGGCAATCCATTTTAAAGGTCATCGTCCTCTGTGAGAACCCTTGTCTCATCACCATGTGCTGAATGTGAACACATGACTAGGGGTAGAACAACAATAACCCATTGCCCCTATTATACATTGGCAAGGTTTTTATCTTTGGATTGATGTTACTTAATGATAAATGTGCCGTTGAACCTCAACCAAAAGTAGTGTCACAACATGCAGTAGGTCGGATGCTCAAGAGAAAATGAATGAATCTCATATTAAAGGCCTCAAAAGTAGAATGAGAAGGATTTACCCTAGTAATACATCGTCAATTGCCCATGACCTGTTAAGGTTCTTTGGAGACAATTAAATCCTGCTTTGTTTTTAAGTGTCCTTCTCATGGCTTCTCTGGATGCGTCTGCACATTTGGGCCTTCTGGGAGAATGAATGTGCTGTATTTGCAGTTTGGCAGAAATAACACACAGACAGGATATCTACTAAGTTCATTTAATAGTCACCAAGACCAAGAAGTGAAAAGGGAAGAAATAAATGAGGTATCTTAAATATGCTGTACAACAAGAGAACAGGACAACCTATTGGGACAACCCATTCAGAAAATATTCAGACGCCTTTCAGTTTTTAACCATTTTTCATGTTGTAGTTTCATGCTAAAATTATGTAAATTCAGTTTTGTTCCTCATGAATCTGCCCTCAGTACCCTATAATGATATCACAAACAGACATTGTAGATTTTTTTTGCAACTTTATTAAAGAAGAAAAACTGAAATATGAAGCGGATGTAAGGAGTACTTGAGTTGAAGGAGGATGAGGAGGGATGTCATCCCCCTGAAAAAATAAAAACAGTCAAAATCATCCTCCCTCTAAAACGACACTCATTTGACACTCATCCATGCCACACCACTTCCCCATATAGGGCCTTGGAGGGCGAGGGGAGCCATGCAGGTCCTGGGTCGGCTGCTTTGGCAGCCCACAGCTGGACTGTATGGCTCCCTTCCCCTCTATTTTAACTCCACCTTAGACACTTAGGGCTTGGGGGGACCGGTGGGTGTCTCTTTACCCATAGGGTCCTCCATATTTTAACGACATCTTAGTTCACACACATGTACACCATCAATGATTAAGGTGAATGGGGGACTGACGGGGGG
>JABFDZ020000466.1:0-15407 GCA_019775955.2 Pollimyrus isidori
TGTGTGTGTGTGTGTGTGCGTGTGCGTGTGCGTGTGCGTGTGTGTGTGCGTGTGCGTGTGCGCGTGCGCGTGTGCGTGTGCGTGTGTGTGTGCGTGTGCGTGTGCGTGTGCGTGTGCGTGTGCGCGTGTGCGTGTGCGTGTGTGTGTGTGTGTGTGTGTGTGTGTGTGTGTGTGTTCTCTGCCCTGTTCCCAGACAGTCAGCTAAGGGAGCAGGTGCAGAGTGAAGTAACATCTGGAATAGCTGGCCGGGCTCCGCAGATTGAGCTCCTTCTCGGAGCCCCGGATTAGCACCTCTGTCCGCAGGGACGCGGATGCCACGGAAGCTGGAATCCCCCTGGGTTTCCGGAAATGGCCTGGAACACAGACATGTGCCTGTCCCCATGTGGATATTGTTTCATAACTTACAGCAGAGTCAATGAAAATGAATCTACGCTGAAAACATTTCCTTTATAGTAAAGCTGCCAGATTTCTTCTGCTTTAATTAACATGAAGGAACGGTTTCCTTCTAGAAATAATTCTAAAAATAACACCAGTAATATTTAGTTAACAAAGCCTAATGTCTGTATTCAGTTTTGTAACTGTGGTTACTTGGGGTGATGTTAACCCTTGATAAACCGTAAACCGTGGCATTTTAACACTAAATATATGAGTGTTGCATGAGTTATATATTTGTTATATATCTCATTTTTTGATCAGACTGGGTTGTTTCAATATTAAATGTATTGACTCATCATATTCTGCCTATTACATCTGTGTTTAGCTCTCACAAAATTTCCAGAATAAGTCTGAGATCTCCTTCGATGATTCAGATTCATGAATATTAAGGATGTGTCACATATTTTCTTAAAATCAATAAATCTAATTATGCGTTTTAAATGACAGTCTCTGTATTGAACATCCCTGGCTAAAATGAATCATGTCTGCTGGAGTCACTGTAGTCTCTGTGCTTGTTTTTGTTTATAAGAAGCATCAGCCATCTGTACAGTGTTGGCCAATCAAATGCTCGCTGAACATTCTGCAGCTGGGTGCTCACTTTATCCGCCTTGGCCCTGGCCGTACACTTGCTTCAGAGGTTAATAAATATGGCCAGTATTCATTTCACTTCAAGAAATCCTCATTTCCCCCCAGAAATTTTACATTCTTGAAAGAATAAGCCCATTTTACAACTATTTGTTAGTACAACCTATGGAACAAATGTGTTGGATAGTCCCCAAATACTTAAATAAATGTGGCCACATAAGATACAGCCTGGTTGTTTTACATAGAATATTGTCCACAGCTGAGTATTAAAAATCTGTTTTATGGTCCCTTTGAGGAGAATGATCACTTATTTAACCTAATACTGTTTCTCTATAGAAATAGAGGGATGATCATAAAGGATGTTGACTTTCTTCTAATTCCCATATCAGCTATGAGAGTCTATAAATATAACTGAACTGAAACTGGGCTTAATTTGTTGTCACTGCCTTGGATACTATTTCATGTGTATGTTGTGAGTTTCGTCAGTCCCCTTGCTGCTGTTCATCCGCATGTGCCCATGTGCTGACATCACTCTGCCACCGTCGGCTCCGCCGACGGAGGCTGCTGTGAGCTCCCATGAATCACCCTGACAGAGCCATGTCCCAGCCAGCTACCCAGCCAAGAAAAGCCCCAAAACTGAAGGATTTATGTCAGTACCAGGCAATTTGAAGGAATGTTCCCCATCCATAACTATTCAGATGGAAATCTGCTGGAAAGGACACCAGCAATCCAGTTACGGACATTAGGCATCCTGGACCACATGTGTCTAGGACACATGACAAGATATGCTACCTTATTGTGGAATGTTCCAGCATCTGTGACTCAGTCAGAGAGATTCTGCCCTAAATAGTAAGCCATGACAACTGTTTAAATAACAAAGATTTTTTAAAAAAATGTCTGCACAAATTAGATTCCTTTTACAATCCTTTAAGTCACAATCTATACATTCTCATATCATTAGTTATTAGCAAAGGCACTAAAACAATTGTCTTTTATCAAACGTTGTTTTGAATATGGCAATTGTTACGCTTTATGCACAGCAGTGTATATGTGTTACTCAAACTTCTAGATTGCACCGATTTTTTTTATTATATAATTTATTAAAATAGTTGAAGTCAGCAGGGACCTTCTTGTTGAATGACAGCACCAAACCCTTTAGGTATGTATGATGGCCCCGCACACAGACAGCGCCATAGCAGGTGCAGACACCATGTGCTGTGTCATATCTCTGATGCCTGGCATTTTCACGTTAATGACATTTGGAGCTGCTGCCTTGTACCTGCAGTGGGTATGGCTAGGGGTTGTGCCTGACAAAATCTCACCTTGGACTCCCCTGTCCAGGTTTGCATATAATGTATTCAAGACTCCCGGGCAAATGCTTGGCCCCCAGAACCTGTCAGGGTATCCATGCCCCTCTAAACGTCAGGGCGCCCATCCCTCTGTCTCACTCTGTCTCTGTCTCTATCTCTCTCTCTCTCTCTCTCTCTCTCTCACCCCATTCTCTTCATTCTCTCCATTGTCCATGTCCGCCCGCCAGGTGATGCAGGTCTGTGCGTGTCTGTGAGCGTTATTTCTGATGCTGCTTCACTGGCCTGCAGATGAACTTTGCCTTCAACGCCTTGTCGAACCTCCAAATTCAGAATATTTGGCTCTTCCTGCTAAATGTGTCATAGGCCTTATGCATTAACAGGGTTATTCAAATGCCCACACATTTTACTGCTGATGGTTAATCAATTTTTCATTTTTGCTGCTAATATGGATGGATGGATGGAGGAGGAGCTATGTTTTTTTGGGGAGGAATAGTATACAAATACCAGGAATTTGGGGATGTTTCTGGGTAGACAGTTACTGAATGTCACGTAGACCATGTTGTTTTGATACACTGACATGACGATGTAGAACACTGACTCCTTCATGCTATTTGAGCTGCATACGCAATCCGCTGTGTCGAGTTTAACGTTTCACATTCATTAAGGCCAAGTAAACCTGCTGATGCTAACTAGAGTCCACATTCCTTTATGAACTATTATGTCTACATAGCCCTGCCACAGGTTATGAACTAGAACAGGGGTGTCAAACTCCATTCCTGGGGGGCCGGAGCCCTGTGTAGCTTAGCTCGTTCCCTGTTCCATCACAAATGATTAAACTTAAGAGCTGTGTGATAATTAGCACAAGGAGTTGTATCAGATGTGTTAAATGAGTGGAAACCCAAAAATGTGCAGGGCTTCAGCCCCCCAGGACTGGAGTTTGACACCTCTGAACTAAAGGGGACATTACCATGTAACTGAACAGCAGATGTGGAATTCCACATCTGCATTTAACATTCTTCCTAAAGTTTAGAATTTCAGATGTCCAGGCTGGTGCCCTGGTGGTGCAATGGTCAGCACTGTCGCCTCATACCTCTAAGACCACGGTTTGGGTCTCTGCTATGGCTCTGTGGATGTGTGTGGAGTTTCCATGTTGCCTCTGCATCATCATGGGTTTTACTGTGGATACTGAGCTCCCCCCCCATACACACATTAATTGGTTACCAAATTCCATACCCATCAGTGTACCACCCTGCCTTCTGACCATAGTCAGCAGACCCTAAATTCGGCAAGCAGTTACAGAAGATAGATGAACAAATGAGTAGACATGGGGAAGTGTGACAAACATTTCATATAAATATTGAATTTGCTTGTTTGTTTTTTCTTTTCATAATTTCTGTATTTTTCTTCAGTTTTCTGCTGTGAGTTCAGGCATAGAATATACTCGTAAATGGAGGAATTCATTGCATTCATGCATTCTATAGCGATGAGATGGAAAGCTATCAATTCAGACTGGCCTGTGGAATTTGCAACATTTCGTTCATTAACCAGTCCTCAGCTGTGCAGAGAAGCAAACAGGAATGTGAGCTCGAGGCAGCGCATGGGTCCACAGCACAGCCGCCCGATCCTGATCCAAAACATGGGGAGAGAACACGAGGAGCCTTGGGAGCGTCCTGCAGTGTAGTGATCACGTCTCATTCATCCAGATGATGATCTCCATCGCAGCCCATGTGTCAGACTGGGGAAAGTCGGGATTGTCGGCCAACACCAGAACGATCACTGGCAGAACTGAGTTACATTCCTCTTTGCTCATCCCTTTCTAATGTTGGGTTCCTCTAGGACAATACAGGACGTCCTCAGTGATATCTGTCCATCCATCCATCTATCCATTCGTCCATCCATTTTTAACCATTTATTCTGGTCAGGATCACTTAAAATGTCTTTGTATGTATTAGAATTTACTTTTCCAGCTGATGTCTGACCTCCGTGTACACAGGCATCTGGGCAGCAGGCTTCCTTTGCTAAGTTCCACAGATAATTCTCTTGACTTGCTGAGACTGCAGTGAAGATGTTTTTTTGCACTGCTTTGTAGATACCAGAGTCCTGTGCATTTCAGGTGTAACGGGGTGGGGATTTAAACCACCTGACCCCACCAGAGAATCTGTTGTTGTGAAATTCTTTACACAACGTACTTGATGAAACTGTCTGATCACGCAATAGATTGACATTTGCAATCAACCGGCTGTCGTGTTTGTCTTGCATATTGAAACATCACACATAGTTGGGAAGTCCAAGAAGTACATACTCTCGCCCCTAACCTATGTCTTTCCTTCAAACGTCCATGTCAATACCCCTGTTAGAACACAACACACCAAGGTGAGCAATGTTCATAACTTAGGTCACATCCAAATAATCTCCTGCAAACACCACTAATAATGTATAAAATGCATTTTTGTCTATGCTTACCAAAATACTGATCAAAAAATCCCTGCCGTTATTTTCACGCATGATCCTAAGGATGATGTGATGGTATCTCATAGGCCATTTTTGAATGTATGCAATGCTCAGCTTCACTTAAAATTTTACTTTACATTGTCATTTGTTGCAAATGTCTTAGATACGGGCTATGGGTTAACTACAGATTTAAAAAGTCCTGTTGCTGAATGGTAAAATGCACATGCAGACTGAGGACTGATATTTATTAAAAACTATACTGTAGATGCAAAAACCTCATTAGTCTCAGAAAAAAAGGAGGAACATGTGTACCTTTGCTAGTCACTGAGGCTATACTCTTACATTTGTACCTTTTAAAGTACAGAAATGAACTCTTAGGAACATCCCAAAGGTACAAACAACTTAATGTACCATGAGTGGTACAGAAATGTTCCACAGAGTCCATTTCTGTACCCTGAAAGATAAAATTACCTACAGCAAAGGGTATAATTAGCAGATCCTTGAGAGTACAGTGACAAGCAAAGATACACATTTTTACAATTTTTCTGAGAAACCCACCAGCTCATCCATGGAGGTAGATTAATGCTTCTTGTGCCTAAAGAGTATATTGTTTGTGTTGGTTATTGGGTTCAAAAAGTGACTCGAAAATATCTGTACGTGTTGCAGGGTGTGTTTGCATGCTTCGATGTGTTCGCCCACCATTTCAACACCATCTGCCGGCCAAAACTTTATTACAAACGCATCCAATGCCCGATTCGCCTAAGTGCAATTATGTATGATTTGCGTCACAGAGATCAACGCATGTCTATACTCAAAACGATGAGGAGTGCCAGTGAGTTTTGCACGCATCCTCACCGGCTGACAAGGGAAAATCGCTCTAATATTTTGCTTTAACCCAAAAGTGTATGTTAACTGAAAAATAACAAACATAACACAAGGTGAGTAAATGATGATGATCTGATTGTGAAGGCCAACAACAGCATAACCAGTTAAAGTAACCACTGCTTTGAATGCATTTAAATCATCTAACTCTAACTGGTAATACTTTCCTTGAGGGGGAACAAATGTCTTCCGTGATCAGTTAATTCTCAAGAACAAAATCATGAAGTAATATGGTTCCTGTGTCAAGTACATGCACAGTTATGATTGATTAATGATGAACAAACATGGGATCAGTACATAACTATCACTTAGTTACTGGTACATTAATGCATTAATTAAGCATGTACCCCTCAGCTACAGTGCTATCAAATAATTTTCAGTGGATGAAGCTGACCTGACCTGAAAGTCAGAATGGGACCACGATATAGAAGTCCATGAAAGTCAAGGCAAAAATCGAGCCTGTATGCGTTTTGTAGTGTTGCGTTTTTTCAATGCAATGGGCACATCTAGTGGTACGTTTTTGTAATGCAAGCCTGGTGATTTACAGGTAGTAAAATAAAGCCTGCATTACTAGTCAAAACATGAAAGCTTTCTTACAGTTTGCCAAATAACTCACTAGTTTATCTGATCTGTTAAACGCAACATTTAATTGGTCAGAAAGGAAAAATGCTGAATAAATATTTTAAAATTCAATAAACCCTTCAGCTTAACAGGGAAAAGCACATTCTCAGTGAACTGCAAATCAATGAAATACACAATACTGGGTAAAACCTTAGAAAGTCATAGAAAATGTTTAAAGCTATTTATATGGGTAGTATGCAAATTAAAAGTAACACAATATAGAATATATACAGGAATTTCTGCTGTTCTCCAAAAAGTTGCTGATACCTTGTTGAATGGCTTAGAATAACTAATCATAAAATCCTTCTCTCCCACCTTCCAGATACTGGTATTACTGGTGCTGCTCTTACACTGTTTTGGTTCCCAAACCTCAGCCATGCCATGCATTTGTTAAATTTTACCACCAACTTAATTAATAAATGTTTTAGTTTAAAAAGCCAGTAGCCAGTTGGGTCAAAAAATACATAGGTGTGTTGGATGGTTGTTGCAAATGCTGGCGTGAATTTAGAAGAAGCTTTGAAATGGCTAAGCTGACACATTTTGACAGACACAGTGTTACATAAACATAACAATCATGTAAATATCTTTGTTTTTGACTGCCTAAGACTTTTGCACGGTATTGCAGTTATGAGTAAATTTTGAAAAAGTGTAAATAATATTAATGCTGGATAATAATATTGGCTACGGTTCCAGGGTCGTGTGGTTGGTGCGGCAACATGCCACAATCAGTGTATGCTCCATACCTTCCAGGATGATAAATCTAAGTTCTCCTTACCCCTCCCTTGTGCCCTGTGCCCCCAGGGCCAGGCTCCCCTTACATAAGAACTATACAAACGAGAGGAGGCCATTCGGCCCATCAAGCTCACTTGGGGAGAACTTAACTAATAGCTCAGAGTTGTTAGAATCTTATCTAGCTCTGATTTAAAGGAACCCAAGGATTCCGCTTGCACTACGTTATCTGGAAGACTATTCCATACTCTAACTACACCCTCCGTAAAGAAGTGCTTCCTTAAATCCAGTTTGAAATGTCCTTCCACTAATTTCCACCCTTGGTCTTGTGCCTAGAAAATTTCCTATGACAATGGGGGTTCATTTACTTAAAACATCAACAACACATAATAATCCCACTAACTTGGATTCAAAAGCTCATTTCCTACATGCTTATATCAACTAACACGCCCCGCTCCGAACGCTCCTCGTGTGTGCCACGCCCACCTCATTACCCCGTGTTTTTACCTGATTGTTCTCACCTGTTCCTTGTTAGTGCCTGCTAGTCCTGTGCATTTATTCCTTATCTGAGTCAGTCTTCCCCAAATCCTGCATTGATTTTTCCAGTGTTAGTCACTGTCTACCCTGTCTCGCTCCAAATAAACCCTGTTTGTCTTCAATTACAACTCTGCTTGCCTGCTTCTCGGCTCACCTCCTGTCTGTGTGACGCTGAATGTGACCTCAACACTGGGGAAAAAACATACATACAGTCCCCTCCAGTGAATTTTGAACCATCTCGTGTGTAATACAGTAAATGTTTTTTTTTAAGTAACACATATGTGCCTGCACTGTTTTTTAAAAGCACCTAAACAATTATAAAAGTCCGACTCCAGATTAACTCATTTTATTTACAACAGGTTAGCTGTACGAAACAAAAACAAACAGATATGCATTTTCTGTGAACTAAAAGTATAGACCACTTCATTGTTCCACACGCAACTTTACAACTTTTACACTTTGCGTTTCTCTCAGGTACCCTCTGTTGTATTTTGAGAAGGGAGGGAAGGAGGGAAAATATTTGTTTTTTCTCCTCAAGGTCATCTGATCTATAACTATTGTCCTGTTAATCAAAGGGTGTTCATAATATGGCAAAGAGGTTGCCTGGTGTGAAATCAGTGTCCATATTTCTTTAACATGCAGAACTGTACAGAGAAAAAAAATCAAAAACATTTACAATAAAAAACACCTAAATCACAGGTGGGGCTGACTAGAATAAGTTGTGTTTTTATTTTTACATAATATATACAAAAGACATTCATACAAATAATTGCTATAACTTGCCACTACTCTGTTTGTAGTGCTCTTAGACATATGACATATCGATATTTTTGTGCTATGTATAGTTTTTTCTCCCTATTACATTTTAGCTCATAAACATCACTTTTATATTTTCTACATTACTCCTGTTTCCATACAAATCATTAGTATTTTTTTGTAAATGTAATAAGAACTACCTTGTTTAATGGGTGCTGAAAAATCTTGTGACACACAGACATGTTTTTTTCCGTAATTGTATAAGGAAGTGTCAGTTAGCAGATACTAAAAACAGTGTCTACAGCAAACGACTATGAAGACTATGAAAGCCAAGGCTACAGATGGCTCATCACAATGCCGGAGTAGAGGTCTTAAAGCTTTAAAAAAGCATCTTTTGAAATCAGTTTCCATGAACAGGCCACTATCCAGGATAGCATCAGTCTTTAGTTTGCAGTGTGATTAATCTTTGTAAAGTTTCACATATATTTCTAAATCACAGATACTAAAGGTTATATGTTTATCGGAAATTATAAAGATTCTCACCATTGCTGAAATTCAGAGGACATCCAATTTAAGTTCTGGTGGAGGAAATATCTTACAAGGTATACCATAGTAAAGACTGCTTATTTGTCTCTCTTTGGGAAAAGTGCAGAATTGTCTTGTGATCTTCATCATATATTCCAGAAGGATTTTAGGTGACAGAGGAAGTCAGGCTGGACCTTCCCAGACAGAACCTGGGCGGCTTTCATATCCCCCTGTTACCAACACAACCCCTAGGACTATGAGGAATAATAAAGAGAAGCATTTCAGAGTGAAGAGCAGAACTTTCCCTCTGGCTATGGCCGTAGAAATCTCAAAACTTTAGAGCGCAAGAACCGGATGAAGGACTTGGGAAACATTTCTCTGGATTCCTGAGCGGTGTAGTTAAAGAAGTTCTGTGGATGCGCCAGAACATCAAAAAGAGCTCTCATCAGCTTCTTGTCCTAGTGAGAAAAATCTTAATTACATAAAGCATTTTGCAATTGAAAACATTAAATACAACATTGGAAAATAATGCCATTTTACAGTACCATTACATGTACACTAGATGGCGACATTATACAATTTTAATATCAGTATCAAAGGCACATGTAAGCGTTACAATTCAATAGACATTAAGACGCAACCAGAAAATATAAAAATTATAAGATACGTTTTATTACACAAGTTTATGTGGCTTTACAAATGTAGAACAGAAATTGTGACCTTAATATCTCAATTTTTGACAAATGCTGTACAAAAGTAGTTTCTCACCTTCAGTATCTCTTGGTGATTCTCCGATGCGTATAACCTACCATCCCTGACTATGTCTTCAATTAGTTCTTGGTAATCCTCTGAAATGATATAAATAGGACACATCCAGTTCTACATAAAACCAAAGCCAATAATAAAGCAAAAGGCATTTTTCATTAAACTGTTTATTGCTGCTCAAATTGTACAGCATACGTGGTTTTTTTATCTGTAACATTTAGCTGAGCTTTATATGCATCCTTAAATTATGGCTTTAGCAAATGCCACATATCAGCAGACTCTGCTTACCATCATATGTTACATAAGGGACCTGGAACCCTTTCCCACTGTTACCCTCGTTGGATCTGAACTGGATCCACAGCTTCTTGGAGCGCGAGGTGAAGGCGATGGGTCGCTCGTATGTCTGGCACGTTTCATAAGTTGTCACTGAGTTTGCAAAAGCTGACAAAGAGGGAAACGTGGTCAAAACCACTTTTGAGCACTTTAAGGCTCTGTTTATCAGTGCTTCATGAGGTGACGGTGATGCTCGCATCCTGTTTTACTTACAGCTTTTCCTCATAACTAGGTAGTCTCCACACTCATCTTCGATTGGAAGGTATATTTCAGGTACCACAATCAGAATTCTCCTCTTGGGAGGAGGGTTAATGGTCCAGGTGCACTCTATATTGGCGGGGTAGTTGCCAGGGTAGTTTGGGGACTCTATGTATCCAGTGAACTCCCCCAGTTCTCCGCCACACTGTCTGTCTGTGAGAGAGTGGCAGACCATTAAGCAAGACTAAATGTGCTATTAGTGCCATTCTAGCATTCTAATGATGGTAGCTCAGTGTAAAGTCATCAAAACTAATCTCAGTAATTTGTCAGTCCACAAAATTAGGTGACATTTCTTCAGGTACTTATGAAAACTTATGTTGAAAGTAACCATTTGGATGGTTTGAACCAAGACTACCCTCAATACTTGGCTTACTAATCTGTAAGAACTGCTTCAAGACTGTTAGGTCTCATTCTTTTGAACCTATCTGTAACTTTCAAGACAATGAACAATGAGATCCTCCTGTCTGCCCTCTATCAACTGGCAATCACGGGAACTACTCTGAGGTGGTGTGACTCTTACCACCCAGACAGAAGCTTCCAGGCATCTAGGGGAGCAGATTCATCTAAGTATCTGTTAAGTGTCATATATCGAAGTATCAGGTAACAGCTGATGTAACACAAGACTCAGCTCTCGGCCCCTTCCTAATTTCTCTGTATACCACGTCAGTGCTGTCATCCTCCAGGTTCCATTCCCCATACCATTATTTCACAGATAACTTCCAGCTTTATTGACTTTCCTTCCAGAAGACCTATCCTTTGCTGATCACTGATCATCATTTCAGGCACTTGTCATCTCTAAACCTGGTTACTGTAACTCTTTACTGACAAGGCTGCCAGCATCTGCTCTCAGGTTACACCTCTCCTTATTGCTCTCCACTCCCTTCCTACGGATGCTAACATCAAGTTTATTCCTTGGTCCTTGCTTTCAGAGCCGGTAATGAAATGGCACCTGTCTACATTGAATCCCTTAACAGGAGCCCTCTAAGGTCAAGCAAACATGAACCAGGTGATTCCTTCACCTCAAGAAAATAAATTTCATTCACACCAGGGGTGTTTCATGTTAGATGTTATCGACTGTGGAACGAGCTACACTACATCTGCTCAGCAATCTCTCACAACTAGGGCTGCGTACAGAACTTCCGTACTTTCGTGGTACCGATCAAAATACTCTGGATCGAAAAATTAATTATGTTCCAATGCGAAATTCCGATACCCAAACTGTAAACCTCAGCATGTGTCAGCTAATAAGCATGCAGCGTACTTATGTGAATATCTAAAGTCTCTAACAAAACTTGTGAACTGGCTCGCTTGTGTGTGTGTTATTGTTTGTATTTGTCGTGTATTGTAAAAATGCCTAAGGAAACAAAAGTGTGGCTCCTCAGGGTTCCAGACTGCAACCATTTTTGGAAATAGTGTGACTAAATTTTATAACTAGGGGCACCAGTGTATGCAGTATGTATGCAGGTGTGTGTGCAAGCGGTGCTGGTCCTCGAAGGCGCTACTCTAATTACAGTAATTAACTGGTGATACCATAGAAATTTTGTGGAAGTTCAGAAAAAGAACAGATGGGATTATTTTGTACCTCAGATTGAATGTAGGCAGCCCCCATGTAGATGGTGAAACATGCCGGCGCTTAATTATTAGCAGAATGACATCACATTGTTTTTTTGTGCTATAGAAAACGAAATATCAATCTGCTGGCCAGATTAATTTATGAATTCTAATCATTTCACAGGTTGTATAAGTAAAATATAAATAAAAGGTTGTGTCCCATTATGATCGCAATCACGCCCCCCAGTAATTAAACAACTGACACAATGACTTGTTCAAATAAAATATGTGTTGTAAAGTTTAAGGTATTTTTGTTGTTGTTCTTTTTGAAATCGATTTAAAAACATAGTGGTATTGGGGAAAGTATTGCTCAGGAGTCGGTATCAAAATCAAGGTATCATTCTGATACTGGTATTGAAAATTTTTTAACAATGCCCAGGCTTATGTACAACCTCAAAAACTGTATTATGTGTAATAAGAATTAAATGTTTTTAATGTATTAAAATCCATCTCTTCTGGAAACACTTTGACTAAACTTTTTCTACCTCTGACTTGGTCGTTGTTGACTGTTAGATTATAATGGCTATTACAGCTATATCGGTAATGGCTAGGACTACGAGAAATCTGAAGCAATCAACACTGACTGGGAAGGAATTTGTGATCAGGTGTCATTGCAGAAAAACCTGCAAAAACACCAAGGGGCTCAAAATCCACCAGGGCAAGTCAAGGTGTGGAACATCAGAAACTCAAGTGCAACGCACGGATCTAGCATCCGGTGAGACGAAGGAGAACCCCAGCCAGGAAGCACTCCCACAGAGCTGAGGATCTCTCTGCGCTTGAGCTGCCACATCACCAGAGACAAGCAAACTCCCCCGCAGTAACCCCAATCTGTTTGCCAAGGAGGGAGAAAATCAAGTGGCCAAAATCATCAGACACCATCACTTGGACGCAGGCCCTGTACAGAAAAAGATTGACTCATTTGCAACCATGGTATATAACCTTACCATGGAGCGCTTTGGCCTTGTTGAGCAAAAAAGCCATATCCGACCAGTACAACAACTAAACAGGAGAGAAAGGGAGATCCAGTGGCTGAGGGGCGAAATATCAACACTCAAAAAACAGTTCAAAAACTGCTCTTTAGCTGAGAGAGAGGGCATCAAGGACCTCATAGGCAAGCTGAGGGAAGATCTCTGCAAACTCAGGAGGGCAGAATACCTTCAGCGCCAGAGGAAGAAGAAGGAGAAAACACGGACACAATTTGTTAAGAACCTATACAGCTTTACGAAAACACTTCTCGGCCAACAGAAATCCAGCATGCTAAGCAGCTCAAAGCTCGAAGCAGAAGATTTTCTTAGCAAGTCCCACAGTGACCCCAACAGACATCAGGGGCTAGGAGATAACCCCAATATCCCCAGACTGGTTGAAGATAACAGATAACCCACCTGGCAGGAAATCCAGGACATTGTCCGGAAAACGAGCTATAAGATCTTTTTCTCTGTGTTCGCAAGAAGACTGACCTCCTACATGACAGAAAATTATCACATTAACAGATCCATTCAAAAAGGAGGTATCCCAGGATTTTCTGGAAGTATAGAGCACATTTCAGTGATCACGCAGTTGATCCAGGAGACCAAGAGGAGGAAAGGCGATCTTACAGTGGTCTGGTTAGACCTTGCAAATGCCTACAACTCAATCCCACACAGCCTTATCCGGCAAAGCCTTAACCACTATTACATCCCAGTGGCTATGCGGAACATGATCACCAGCTATCTTGGAGGGTTCAGACTAAGATGGATTGTGGATGACATCACAATAACAACTGCGACGCATGTCCAAACAAGATGGGTGTTGGAAACCTTGGATAAAGTGGGCCAGAAAATCCAGAGGACTGGTGATCAAGTGAGGCACGGTCACCAGCAAGTTTAGCCTCCGCATCCAAGGTGAGATTATTCCAACCATCCGGGACAACCCAGCGAAGTGCTTGGGGAAGTGGTACGATGCATCCCTGACCGACAGAACCCATAACTCCAATGCAGTGAAACAGAGCGAGGAATGGCTGGAGAAAATCAACAGGTCTGAACTATCTGGTAAATTCAAGACCTGGCTGTACCAACATGGACTTCACCCCAGGTTGCTGCGGCTCTTCACAATCTATGAGTTCTCTATGACTGCTGTTGAAGGCATCGAGAGAAAAACTAATAAGCACCTGCGGAGATGGCTTGGAGTGCCACCTAGCTTTTACTCAGTGGGCCTTTACATTCAGTCTGGGCAACTTCAGCTCCCACTGTCATCGGCTGTGGAGGAGTTTGAAGTGGCCAAATGCAGAGTTCAAATAAGCCTTAGCGATTCCTTTGATGACCTGGTGAGCCAAGTAAAAGTCCAAACCAGATCTGGACGCAAATAGGCAGCCAGAACAGTGGAACAGTGGTGGAGCAAGCAATCAGCTCTTTGAAGCTGTGAGACATCATTGGTAACCACTGCTCCCAGAGGCAAGGACTCGGCTCTGCGCACTTCCAGCAATGAGGGAAGGCCTCTGCAAGAAGCAGGCGAGATATGGTCCAGGTAGAAGTTCGAACCCAAGAGGAAGAGGGGCGAATGTCTAGAGCAGTAGAACAAGGTTCCCAGGGTGCCTGGACAAAATGGGATCTGCCCATGTGCAAGATCTCATGGACAGAGCTGTGGAGACTGGAGCCCTATCGTCTTTCTTTCCTCTTGCGGTCTGTATATGACACCCTTTCCACGCCATCTCACCTGCACACATGGGGGCTGAGAGGATCCGCTCTGCAAACTCTGTGGCCAGAGAGGGACGCTGGCACACATACTATCTGACTACAAAACAGCTCTATCCCAAGTGGCGCCATGATAAGGTTCTTTTGTTCCTCGCTGACATATTAGAGCGGAAAAGGTGCAAACAGAGACCAGCTAGCACCACCACAAAGAGTCCAATCCCTTTTATTAAGGAGGGTGCTAAGCCCTTCAGAAGCAAGAAGACAAAGACCAGCCTGTTGAAAACCGCTAGTTCCTGGGAGATGGCGGTCGACGTGAAATTGCCAGAAGTGGTGTTCACAACACTCCGTCCAGACCTTGTACTATGGTCAACTATAGACCAGAAGATGATCCTGGTCGAGCTAACAGTGCCATGGGAGGAAGGCCACGAAGAGGCTCATGAGAGAAAGGCCCTCAAGTATCAGTCCTTGGTCCGGGATTGTAGGGACAAGGGCTGGCAGGTGTGGCTCTTCCCAGTTGAGGTTGGCTGCAGAGATTTCCCAGCCAAGTCAGTGTGGCAGATGCTGCCAGCACTTGGCCTCAGCGAGAGCAGCAAAAAGCAAGCTGCACACAGAATGGGGGAGTAAATAGGCAAGAGGAGAGCTGGGGGCCAGGAGCAGATAGGCAGTGATCTGTCCAATCACAGCCGGCCCGCCAACAGGAGAGTGGTTGAGGGTCGAAACTCTCAATGAAAGTTGGACACCACCTGATGATATCAGCTCCTGGCCGAAAGCGACAGTTACCAATTTAGGTAACAGAAAAAGGCACTTAGTGTATGTCTTATGAGTGGCCACAGGTTGAAATTAGTGGGAGGACATTTCAAACCGGATTTAAGGAAGCACTTCTTTACGCAGCGTGTAGTTAGAGTATGGAATAGTCTTCCTGATAAAGTAGTGCAAGCGG